>CAUYLG010074663.1:0-59350 GCA_963573385.1 Cacajao melanocephalus | reverse complement strand
AAAGTTTGATGGTGCAAAGGGTCCCGCTAAAGTTGCCTGGAAAAAAGTGGAAGAGGAAGATGAAGAAGATGAGGAGGAAGAGGAGGAGGAGGAGGAGGATGAATAAGAAAACTGTTTATCTGTCTCCTTGTGAATACTTAGAATAGGGGAGCGCCGTAATTGACACATCTCTTACTTGAGAAGTCTCTGTTGCCCTCATTAGGTTTAATTACAAAATTTGATCACGATCATATTGTAGTCTCTCAAAGTGCTCTAGAGATTGTCAGTGGTTTACATGAAGTGGCCATGGGTGCCTGGAGCACCCTGAAACTGTATCAAGGTTGTACATATTTCCAAACATTTTTAAAATGAAAAGGCACTCTCATGTTCTCCTCACTCTGTGCACTTTGCTGTTGGTGTGACAAGGCATTTAAAGATATTTCTGGCTTTTTTATTTGTAAGGTGGTGTTAACTATATGGCTATTGGCTAGAAATCCTGAGTTATCAATTGTATATATCTATCGTTTGTAAAAATAACAAAACCACCGAGACAAACTCTTGATGCTCCTTGCCTGGCGTTGAGGCTGCGGGAAAGATGCCTTTTGGAGGGGCTGTAGCTCAGGTTATGTGCTGTGAGGCTGGACCTGTTGACTCTGCAGTGGGCGTCCATTTAGCTTCAGGTTGTCTTGTATCTGTATATAGTGACATAGCATTCTGCTACCATCTTAGCGGTGGACAAAGGGGGTCAGCTGGCATGAGATATTTTTGTTTTTTGTTTTTTAAATGCGGTAGTTTTTAAACTGCTTGTTTTTAAACAAACTGTAGAACTCTTTATTGTCAGCAAAGTGAAGAGCCGCTGCATCAATGAAAGTTCAAGAACCTTCTGTACTTAAACACGATTTGCAACGTTCCGTTATTTTTTTTTGGATGTTTAGAATGCTGAAATGTTTTTGAAGTTAAACAGTATTACATTAAAAAAAAAAAGATGAATTGCTTCATAAGTGCTCAAAGTTAAGACACGAATATCGCTATGACAGAGACCTGTCTATGGAAATGGCATTTTAAAAATGAGATAATGACCTATTGTCCCTTCTTACAATTTGCTGAATGTGAATTTGGTGAAGAGTGATCACAGAGATCCAATTATGTTGGATTCCAAAAGCAGCCTTCAGTGGTGATGAGCCGATGGCAACATACCGCAGTGCTCACAGGAAAGCCACTGCTTTATGGATGAAACAAGCCCTCCAAAAGTATCTTTAATAGCATGGTATTATTTCACACAAAGCTATTAAACTGTCTACATGAGAAAGAGGCCTTCACTCTAAAGGTCTACTTGGTTCCTTTCACTTTTATTTTTTTCTGGCTATTATGTAATTAGTATATATAAATCCCATTTGAAAATTTCAAGTCTTATAAAGGCCCAGAAAATTTCAGGTCAGTTAACCCAGCTAAGCAGTCTCTCGGCATGATTCCTAATATTTAACATTTCCCTGGGACATAAATTAAACAGGCCTTTATAGGAATTTATACAGCTTATTTTGGGGTGGTCTTTGACAAATTCAGCCTGAGAAGTGATATCTTCTTAGGGAAAAGGATGATTTAATGCCTTCTTTTATTTTTTTTCTTAAATGACCAAAGCCTTATATTTTACAAAATTACTTATTATATATCAATACTAGTATATTCTTGGTGGATTAATGCATTTTCATCATTGGAAAAGGATAATGCTTGCTTGTGAAGGTCTTGTTCTGCTGAGTGTGTAAAAGACCAAGAGCAGGAAGGGCTATTTCCCTTTAAACCTAATGAGGAGTTAGTAGGAGTTTCTAACATGGCTTTGAAAGAAGACAAACTCAGCAAGGTGGTCTTCACTTTAATTACAGAGTATAAACCTTTTAAAAGTCTTGTATTAAAGAGTCAAGAAGGAAAGAAAAGTTTAAGCTAAATATTTGCTTTTTTAAAGAACAAAGAACTTACATATATTTACTTTTTGTAATATTCCAAGTCCTGTTATGTTTAACTTAGGTGTTAACGGTGTGATATTTGGCAAGTTACCTTAACTCTTTGAGATGATAATCTTTTTTGGAGTTAACTATGAAGACTGAATGAAGTAATGTGGATAAAATGCCTAGAACTTAATAGTCACTCAGCAAGTGTTTATTCCTCATCGCTAAACATAGGCCTTGCAGGATTCACCATGACTGAAAACTTAGGTCTTCTTCACTGTAATGTGTTTTCCCTCTATATTCCTGATTATCTAATGATGGGAACTTCTTCTAATCTATTCTGTGTGCTGCATAATAGATTAAACATAAAAAAATTAAATGAGTAAAAATGCTTAATGTTAACCCTACACCACTAGACACACTGGGCTTCACCCTGGCTTCTTCTTCTTTTTTTTTTTTTTTTTTTTTTGATACGGATTCTCCCTAAATATCCCAGGCTGTAGTGCAGTGGCACAATCTTGGCTCGCTACAACCTCCACCTCCTGGGTTCAAGCAATTCTTCTGCCTCAGCCTCCCAAGTAGCTGGGACTACAGGCACATGCCACCAGGCCTGGCTAGTTTTTTTTGTATTTTTAGTGGAGACAGGATTTCACTATATTAGCCAGGCTGGGCTCCAACTCCTGACCTCGTGATCCACCCGCCTCAGCCTCCTAAAGTGCTGGGATTACAGGCGTAAGCCACAGCACCTGGCCCGACCCTGGCTTCTAATCAGAACCATTGGAAGGGCTTTTTAAAAAATATAGACTTCCAAGTATATTTTTAAAGGTCCGAAAGTGGTTTTGTTGCTGAAAGAAATGGTTTATAATGTAAACAACCTAACAGATCAAAAAGCATAAGTAATAAATCAAGGATATTATACCTACAGAAAAAATTTTATTATGCTTGCAAAAATCAAATGGAGGCCAGGTGTGGTGGCTCATGCATGTAATCCCAGCACTTTGGGAGGCGAGGTGGGTAGATCACCTGAGGTCAGGAGTTCGAAAACAGCCTGACTGATGTGGCGAAATGGCATCTCAATTAAAAATACAAAAATTAGCCAGACACGGTGGCGTGCACCTGTAGTCCCAGTTACATGGGAGGCTGAGACAGGAGAATCACTTGAACCCAGGAGGCGGAGGTTGCAGTGAGCCAAGATCATGCCACTCCACTCCAGCCTGGATGACAGAGCAAGACTCCATCTCAAGAAATTCACCAAATGGAATGTTATAGATGTATATTTATGCCTTCTCTGAAATCCTTTGCATGCATGAAGTTATTTGCAGGAATCCTGGCTTTAGTAGACTGTTTTGCACACAGACACAGATTGACTCAGAGTCCTTCTACACTGCCTACACAGTATAGTAGGGAGTGGGTGAGTTTTAAAATCCCCAAATGTAAGATATTAGACTTGCTGAATATTAAAAATAGCATATTTATGTAAAAACCACATGTATTGAGAATAACTCAGTTGTTGATCAATATTTAAAAATATGTGAAGTTTTACTTATACTTTTAAAATCTGGCAGTTATAAAAGTTAGTGCTGTTACAGTAAACAAATGACATATTTAGATTAGGATAATTTCAAGATGGCTTAATAATGGATGTATTTACATGGGTATGGGCGGGGTGTGGAGGAACCGCAAAGGATGGTGCGGTCATGTGGCTAGTGTCAGCAGAGCTGTTACCATCCTTTCTCCCAAAAGAATGAGGGGAAGAAGTGGTTACTAGAGTAGAGAAGAAGAGCTGCCTGCACACAGCCATCTTGAAAGAATTAGTGACCTTAGGCCAAGGGACACAGCCAATTCAAGGTGACCACAAAGAGAGGGAGGCAGCAGGGGAATGTACACTCTGAACTCACTCTTCTGTTTCCCTCTAGTCTCCTATAATAGCTCTCCATTGGCCAAACCTAAGAAGAAGTCAGAGAACAAGGAGGTGGACTAGGGCCAAGAAAGGGGAGCAGAGAGAAGATATCCAGTAAAAGAGTGGAGGTGGTGAAGCAGAGGTCTTGAAAAGATTAATATCTCTTGATAACACTGTTGATTTATTCATCAAACATATACTGAGTATCTATTATTTGTCAGGTTCTATTACTTGTCATTGAGACGACAAAGATTAATAGCATCAAGTCCCTAGAATAAAGGAGCTTACAGATTCCGTGGTGAGAGTCACAAGCACATGCAAGAGGAAAAACTTTATGTAAGTGGAAGGTTAAACTTCCAAACAAATGACAAAAGTTTTGAAGAAGGATTTTAGCAACTGCTTTCAAAAGAGTATTTTTCCTGCAAAGATTCCCTAAAGATAACAGGAAATCCACTTCCAGGAAGAACGTCGGATCCGATGGGTGTACAGGGAGAAAACACAATATCAGGATGTTACATCAAGACCTGAGAGCAAGGAGTGAAATTGACAAAGGTTCAGTTAAGGAAATTTCTACACACAAAAACATTCAATCACATATATTTCTTTAAAAAGCTCTTTATCACAAATTTGTCATGTCTTTTACAGATTTATAAAGATTTTGTAAAGGTTATGTTGGGAATTAATCATAAAAAAGTGTTCCTCATCAAGCAGCCATCTTGCTTCTCCTTCCTTTCCCCTCATCATCTTCTTCTTTTCTTCTTTCTCCTTCCAGATTTTCCTCAGAAACTTCCATTATTTCCTTCTATCATTGTTAATCTAGTAAAAAGCACTTTAGCAAATATGTTTGCTTCAGAAAATTTAATGGTTCTCAAATGTTAGCATTATCACAGTCACCTAGAGGATTTGTTAAAACAGATTTCTGGGGGCTGAGAATTTTTATTCTCAAGTTCTCAGATAACACTGATGCTGCAAGTCTGGGGGCCACACTTTGAGTACCATGGTTGTAAGTTACAACACAACACATCTCTGACGACCACTTTAATTTTAAAATGATTTCATTCCTCTGTTGATGTCAGGAAAGCAGGTACAGATGAATGATTTCAGAAAACTCCAGTAACTTTGAGAAAGAACGTTTCTTTTCATGAGACTGAATTTAATCCTCTACCCTGGCCATTTTGAAAATGTTTCATCAGGACATAGCCCTTTTTTGATTAGGACTTACATTAAACCAAATCATAACATATTCCTTGATTTAATTAGTATATGAGAATCAGGAGAAGATAGTGATAACCTAGAGCTTATTACATGATTTTTAATATTAGTCTGCCACTTGATAGTACTAATATTTGATATAACTCTTATGTGTATCTTACCGTTTAGAAATATATTGCAAGTGTTTTAAAGCAAGCCAATAAAAGCCACCAAAAATGTCTCTCAGTGTTCATGTTACTCTTGGATTTATTGTATATTATTTCACAAGGACTTAAAAATTCCTAGCATATGCCGAATACTTTCTTGTCCTGGAAAGCATAAAAAATTTAGTGTAAGAAAGAAATGTATATATAAAAGAAAGTGAACAAAAGGTAGAAGGGGAAAACATTGCAATTTTGGTGAAGTATGGAAACAGCTGGCAGCAGAGTGCCAAGCTCAACATTAATTCTTTATTTTGTGAAATATTTAAGTCTTTGATTGACGGTGAGTGTTTGGGATGTAAGGGTAGAACAGATGGAGGAGCATGGACCCCAAGATAAGGTGAGTTCTAAGAGCCTGTGTCAGGTACCAGTAAGATTGTCTACAAGTAACAGAGTATCCAGTCAACAACAGCTTAAATAAGTAAAGACTTCCAGGCAAACTCCATTTTATCACATTCTGCTTTATTGAGCTTCATAGATATTGTTTTTGTTTTGGCTGTGCTCCAGCTTGGGAAATAGAGCAAGACTCTGTCACTGAAATTGGAGTTTGTGACAACCCTGCATCAAGCAAGCTGATTGGTGCTATATTCCCCAAAAGCAGGTGCTCACTTTGTCTCTGTGCCATATTTTGGCAATTCTCACAATATTTCAAACTTGTTCATTATTAATATATTTGTTATGGTGGTCGGCGATCAGTTATATTTTATGTCACTATTTAATTGTCTTGCGATGTCACAGACTTCACCCATATAAGGCAGTGACTCTTGTTAGGGGCTAATGCAGGTGATACTTTAATTTCAAGTCAATGCTCATTGGCTATTCTGAAAATTCCATAAGAATTATGCTAAATGGACTCCGCTTGTGCTCTATAAAAAGAACAGCAAAACCTGAATGGCAGCCCATCTATTTATAGCATGGTTTACTGAATATTTCAAGCCCACTGTTGAGACATACTGCTTTGAGAAAAATATTGCTGCTGATCACCCAAAGCTCTGATGAAGATGTACAAAGAGAAGAATGCTGCTTTCATTCCTGCAAACACAACATCCATTCGGACGTCTATGGATCCAGGAATCATTCTGGCTTTCTGGTTTCTGGTTATATTATTTAAGAAATGAACTTTGTAAGTTTATCACTGCCATAAATAGTGACTTCTTGGATGGAGCTGGGCAAAGTAAAAGAAAAAATCTTCTGAAAAATATCCACCATTCTAGATGCCATTAAGAACATTCATGCTTCATGGGAACAAGTCAAAGTATCAACATTAATATGAATTTGGAAGAAGTTGATTCCAACCCTGATGGATGACTTTGAGAGATTCAAGACTTCGGTGGAGGAAGTCACTATAGGTGACTTAGGTGGAAATAGCAAAAGAACTAGAATTAGCAGTGGAGACTGAAGATGTGACTAAATTGCTACAATCTCATGATAAAACTTGAACAGATGAGGAGTTGTTTCATATGGATGAGCAAAGAAAGTGGTTTCTTGAGATTGCATCAACTCTTGATAAAGACAATGTAAACGTTGAAATGAGAACAAAGGATTTAGAAAATTAAGTAAACTGAGTTGAAAAGTAGTGGTGGGGTTTGAGAGGATTGATTCTAATTTTGAAAGAAGTTCTAGGCTGATTTCAGTGATTCATGTCTAATCCAAGCACTTTGGGAGGCTGGGGCGGGATGATTGCTTAAGGCCAGCATTGGAGATAAACCTGGGCAACATAGTGAGATCCTGCTGCTATTAAAAATATAAATAAATAAATACATAAGACAGGCATGATGGCATGTGCCTGTAGTCACTCCTAGCTACTTGAGAGATTGAGGCAAAAGGAGATCCAGGTTACAGAGAGCTATGATTGCACCACTGTGCTCCTCCAGCCTGAGCAATAGAGCAAGACTCTGTCACTGAAAAAAAAAAAAAGGAAGTTCTATTATGGGTAAATGGCATCAAACAGCATCCCGAGCTGTAGAGAAATCTTTCATGAAAGTAGGAGTCAATCAATGTGGCAAACTTCATTGCTGTCTTATTTTGTGAAATTGCCACAGCCGCCCTAACCCTCAGCAACCACCACCCTGATCAGTCAGCAGCCATCAACATCAACGTAAGACTCTCAAGACAAAAGATTATGACTTGCTGGAGGCTTAGATGACATAAGCAATAAAGTATTTTAAAATTAAGGTATATGCACAGTTTATTTAGACATAATGCTATGGCACACTTAGTAGACTATGGTATAGTGTAAACATAACTTTTATACGTACTAGGAAACCAAAAAAATGTGTGACTATATTGCAGTATTCAGTCCATCGCAGTCATCTGGAAGGGAACGTGTGCTATCTTCAAGGTATGCCTATACTTTCTTTTCGTAATAAGTTGTCTGGGGGTAGGTGATCTGCTGTAGATTCAGCAGTTCAAATTCACTGCCAAGATCTCTGTGATTTTCCTTATGGCTTTAAGATGGCTCCTGTAGTTCTATCAGCTTCGTATCTACATTTGAGAAAGGAATAAAGGAGGGAATATTCTGGTCCAACTTGTCGCCATTTATTAGGAAAACACAACCTTTCCCAGATTCTCTTTCAGTCTCTTATTTAAATATTATTAGTCATGTGTCACATAGCCAGCTCTAGCTGGAAGGGTTGATAAGAAAAGTATTCAGCTAGGTACATTCCCATCTCAAATAAAATCAGGCTTTTTTTTTTTTCCAAGAGGGAAAGGAAACATATAAGAGTGTCTGTCTCAGGGGGCCCTTGGGAAGCTGTTTAATGTTATCAGGCTGACACTACCAGCCTCTGTCTGATCCTGCTCTCCTATCAGGATTAATACTTGGGAATGTGAAGAATATAAGAAAAATCTCAAATTCTAGTATTCTACAGCCCCACAGTTTAATCCTGCTTTGGGAACTTAACAGGCTATGTGACCCTGAACACATTATTTGACCTATCTGAGCTTTAATGTTCATAAAACAGGGATAACAAGATTACCTTCTTTTCCAGGTTATTGGTGGTTTTAAAAGAGGCACTGTATGTGCCACTTTTCCTTCAGGGCCCAACACAGGGTGAACGTTCAATACATTAGAGGCTCAGAGTTTTTGTCGCTGAGATCTGTCCCAGGGAAGTGAAGGAATGGATATTTACAGAATGGCTGCAGGAAAGGATCACGGTAAGATGCAGGAATAAATGACTGGCTAACCCACAGCTAATTACAGTCTCTCAAGTTATCATAGTTGTATATATTAGCAAATTCTTTCCAGTCTAGTTTTAACCTGGGCACTGTTCACATCACTCAGTTTTAAATACTTGAGTGTTTATGTGAGCCCATGTAAATGAACTATAACTCATGAAATGTACGTAGAAAAGATGCACTTTTGCAACATGTGCACCATAAACTGTTGGGACTTTCTCTGAATTGCATTCTCTTTCTTGTAAAATAGAGAAGATGAGTTTCTACATAATTATAAACAATTTTCTCCGAATTCAATTAACTTAATTGACTGCTTTACGACT
The DNA here is from genome assembly GCA_963573385.1 of Cacajao melanocephalus. NCBI lineage: Eukaryota > Metazoa > Chordata > Mammalia > Primates > Pitheciidae > Cacajao > Cacajao melanocephalus. The sequence goes on along the minus strand of CAUYLG010074663.1, from coordinate 50,616 downwards.
TTTGCTTGATAATATGAAAAGTAAGTGCTGTATTTGTCCTTACAGTTGTCCAGTGTAGAATAACTGATTTGTGCCAATTACCATTATAAAAGGGCAGTGGCATTACTGTGGACTCTGTAGGGCTGGTCATGTAAAAAGACGTGAGTTGTGTTACCTGCACCTGAGGCCAAAATGAAGTTCCTGGCAGGAGGGCACTGCATGACAGCCCATGGGCTGGGTGAGACCTCAGGAGCTGCCTCTTAGAGTTGGTGGGAGTGGGGAGTTCATTGCTAAGCCAAGGATTTAGTAACTGAAGAGAACAAAGTCAATGTTAGGTTGAGTGGGCAGGACAGGACCAAAGGCTCAGATGCCCCATCCTAAGTAAATGCCACAGTGGCCTTGAGTGGTCATGGTGGCATCTGGTGTTGCAGAACCAGATCACCTCTCTGGCAGATGCATCTGCTCCTCTGTTGTTTGTTGAGTGTTCCATCACCAAAAGAAGAAAATAATGACTCTCCTCCTCTTGTCATTCCCCAAAACTCATCTTGCTTGGCCCAACACAATTTTCCTTTTCATTGAAGAGATATTGGAGATACTTGCTCTATGCCAGGCACTGTTCTCGGCAATTTGAACTTGCTCTTTCCTCTTCTTGGCATGTTTGTTCCATGGACATATGCATGGATTGCTAGTTTAAGATTTTGCTTCCTCGGGTGTTTGATTTCAATGTCATATTCACAGTGATGTCTTTTCTGGTCTAGATCTTTAAAATTGCAACCTTCGTTTCTCCAGCACATTCCTTCCTTCTCTACTTTGTATTCCACACCTCACACCACCTTTGAATGTATTAGGAGACTTACTCACTTGTGTGTTTATTTTCTGTGTTCTCTGCATAGAAGGTGAGCATAATAAAAGTCTTTGTCTTATTTGTTTTGTTTCCCCTACTCTGTATCTTTCGTATCTCAGTGCCTATGAGTCCCTGGCACACAATAAGTTTTCAAGAACTATTTGTGGAATGAAATAAATAGACTCTAGACAAATCCCTTTGTAATCTACATGAACTCCAGTATTAAACAGCCTGTGCAGGGATTATTCTGTGTATCTGGATGATATACACCCTACTTTTGACCTTAGTCTTGATGCTAGGGCCATTGGTAAGTAAACCTAGCTAAGCTGTGCCTTTTGTAGAATGTGCTCTTATTAGAATTTTATTCTAACTATATGTAGGTATCTGTATTACATTCTCTGGGCACACACATGGGTCTTCTTGGTTGGACATCCTGCCATTATCTAGGTAAAGGAGACTTCAAGCTCATGGATTTCAACAGCTCACTTTCAAAGCACTAACCTTAAACCTGTGTCATTTACTAACCTTAAACCTTTAACTCCTGTTAAACAGCTATGAACTTTGTATAGAATGGTTCTTAAATGAAAGAATTGGGTCTCTTGGAGACTTCTCCACTAATTCTAAATGTTTTATTTCTCCAAAAACATAAACAAAACAAATACTTTCCTTTCCTTGGGGTTTTACTGTAGATAATTCTAAAATATGTTTCTATTAGCTCTGGTTTTTGTTATATTTTCCTAGCATAATAAACTCATACATACAGAAACATGATTATTATGCCATTTAAATAATAGATACTTGCTCACTGTTATTTTTACCAAGGTCACCTGTTTTATAGATTTTCCATATTTAATTCTTATAAAGCTCTGTGTTCTATCCTTGTTTTTGGTAAAGGAACAAAGGTCCAGAGATGTTAAGCTAGTCAAAGTCTAAAACCCACCACCTAAAACCACCTAATTTCCACAGCAGGGTAACACAGAATATTTATGAATTAAACCCTAGCGTGGGTTTCTAATCTCGAAGCTGGCTATTGTTTAAGACTTTTAGCATTCTTTGGAAGTGTGACAACAATAAAAATATATGAGGTTTCTTGAGCATGGGTGACATTTATATCCATATGATTGTATATAAAAATGTACCCTTAGAGAAGAATTAATCTTACTGGCTGACTCTTTTTATTTATTAAAAGACCAGTGATCCTGAAGGCAAGAAAGAACAAAAAATGGATGATAGTAAACGTATGCACACAAAGAAGGTATGAACATTAAGCATAATTTGCTTTTCATAACATCAGTGTGCAATAAAATGTTTTATAAACGATGCTGCTGCAAAAAAATACTCATTCCCATGAATGCTAAATACACAAATCTGCATTTTAAAATTCAGTCAGATAGCTAATTCTGGAGCTAGATTAATAACATGCATTGACAATCTTTATGATGATTATTTCTGGCATCTCTTAATTATTCATTCCTAAGAAAGTAAATCAACACCCAAATTCATGCCTGTGAAATTCACACAATTTTCTTAGCTGTTATGATTTATGATTTGGTTGTTTGTGTGTCTGGCTTAAATTGTGAGTTCAATGGCTACAGTCCTATTCACTTGATGTGTTGCCTAATGCTAAGCTTGCTGTTGGCTCTCAGCAAATAATAAATTATTTCAGGCATAACCCCTAACATTCTTGTCTAGACAGTCTTCCATGTGGTGCAATTGTTCTTGTTTCCATATTTTCATCAATAATGGCAGAATGAATTTTGAGGTTTATATGCAGACTTTTTAAAAATCGCACCTTCTGAAAATAACCAGTATGAACTATTTTGGGAGCCATATTTTATAAGAAAACATTTTTGAAAATGCTGTAATTAGTTTGGAAGGTTTCAAGAGCCCTTTTCATACCAACTAGATTTTATCAAAATAGAGATTTTATGGTGTAGTGATCTGAAGATAAGCATTTGCTATTTCTTTCCTTTTTGGCTCTGCTTAATGACTACCGCCTGGACTACCCCTACATAATGAATTCTCCATTATGTAAAGAATAATTCAGTTTTCATTAAAGGTCACAAAAATCAGTTTTGTGTAATGTTAGAATTCAGAATTATGGATTCATATTTCCTAAGGTGGGAAGCTCTGCCACTGGTAACTTATTTATTCTTTCTATATGCTGAAGTATATTTAAGAAAGGCTATTAAGATGTCACAATATTGTCCATTAAAAGACAGATCTGAGACTGCCAAACAAGACCTGATAAATTTAAGAGGAACAGGATTGTGCATGCTATATAAAGTATGTTGTCGTCTGCTTAAAGATGATCCAAAACAGCAAGAATACTGCTTATTAGAACTCAATCAGTGCCCTTAGTCATCTATTGTGTGCCTACCACTGTTTTACTTTCATACCTCCTTGTCTTTTAAAAATGGACAATATGGCTTTGAAAATGGAAATACATTGAAAATGTTTGAAACTATGCTGTGAAATACATTCTGATGGATTCAGCTCTTGGGAAGACCTTGCTGGCATTCCCTGGTAGCTCGTATTGCTTATGTAAGTAATGTTCAATAAAATACTGCCTGAATCCCCAATATATAAAATAGATAAAATGACGTTGGTCTACTGGAAGAGAACTGGTCTGGAGCCTCATCTATTTGTCTCTCTTTGGATTCTGCAGGGGTGCTTGAAAATCCATAGGGTTCTTTTGAAAACAATCAGCCTACTGAATAAAATCTTGATTCTTTTATTATCTAGTCCTTACCGATCTAAATAACTTAATATTCTACTTTTCGTTTTTTTTTTTCATCTTTGGCAACATGAATGTTGTAATTTCTAGTATCCACTTTTTTGTGTGTTGTCAGTCAATTGCACAAGCTATTCTCGTAGACTAGAATGCCTGCTCCTTTTGATGCTTGTCTCTCTCCTAGTTCTTTGATGTACCGCTCTTAAATTTTCCCCAATTTTTCTGACAATTCTTTGAAGCAACTGCATCTAGTTTCAAAATATCTTATATAAACCTTATGCATCTCAGCAGTTATGGCACAATTCTGTAATTGTGGATTGCATAAATTTTCATCTCTGATGTAGAACCTCCCTCAAGTTAGAATTGTATCTTTTCATCTTTCTACCTCTGTGCTTGTCTTTCTGTAGTGTTCACTAAATAAATATTTAGTAAAGAAATCAATTCAAAATTTATTGACACAAATTTAAATCTATTGTTAATTTTCTATGGTTATAATTGTGTACCTATAATTGTGTTTCATTCTTGGAAACTTGGCTCTTGCTGAAAACATTGTAATGAAATTTAACATGAAAAGAAAATCAACTACTATTGTACTGAGTGGAAGCTTCTATGATTGTGGAGTATGGGTAGACTATTTTTTATTGGTTGCGGAATCCCTAATTCCAACTATTTACATGTAAAATTTTGAAAGTAAATGTGTCAGAGGGGTAAAACCATTTTGGTGCTTCCTTGCTTATTTGGCTCTGGAAGCTGGTTCCTTTAATTCGCTTAGTAAAATTTTCTCCCGATTTAACATGAGACACTTGATTTGAAATTCAGCAGAGGACAAAAAAGATAAACAACCCAGAAAGGTCATATGAGGATAGTAAATTTGGCTGACTATTCTGTCCTATTCTGGAGTTTGATCAATATCTGTAGGTGAAAATAACCCTCATTAGGCTCTTGAAATGTTTATGAGCTAGTTTCAAGTTTTCTGCTTTCCTAACTTTCTGGCACTATAACTTTCTATAATTATCTAATAGTGGTTTTTAAAAATCAGATATGGGTTTTTTTGGGGACTCATTTAGGCATCATATAAACACTGGAACTTTCATGATCTTTATCTTCACATGTATATAAACAAATATATATGATCACATACCACAATCATTTAGGGACTATTAAATTTTGGTTATAAGTTTAGTCTGCTAATTTTCTTCCATGTTCCTTCCTTGATGCCAGAAAAACCCTACTTGGCTCCAGTAATTCCAAAGTATTCCAACAGCTTCGTAAGATTGATAAATATCACACACAAAGACTATAAAGGCTAAGAGGGAGAACAATTAGTAAATTATAACTAATATATTGCAATTAGTGTTTATTATATGAGTTAAACCCATTAATTTTGTGGAGTATTTTTTCCTAACATTTTCAAGACTCATTATTGTGTAAAGACTTTTAGAGAATGTTTAACTCTTAGTAAATTAATGAATTTATAACTGTAATAAAACAAAACACTTGAAATCACAATTCATTTTTATATAGTGTCCAACTATGTTACCACATATGATCTTACAGTAATCCTGGTGGTGTGACTCTCATCTCTCTTCTATAGATAACATTTCCAAAAGTATGCTTAAATTTTCAAAATTTATCCTTAGGAAGCTGAAATTGATTAATTAACTCTCTGGGTTTTTGTAAGAGATTTTAGAATCTGTGGTTTTATTCACTTTGAGATTTTCTTAGTCATTCTCTCTTTAAATATTGCTTTTGACCATTTTCTCTCTTCCCTCTCTCTCTAAGACTCCAAGTCTTGTTACTTATTAGATTCTTACTCTATCCTCTGTGTCTTTTACCTTCTCTTCTAGGTTCCCCCCATTTGTTTGTGATTTCGTTATGGATTTTTTTCTTCTAATATCTTTTTCAGTTCAGTATTTCTCTCCTCACCACTTTTACCTGCTGCTATACCCTTTCATCGTGTTATCCATTGAGTTCTAATCTGTGATTATATATTTCCATTTCCAATTTGTTGCTTAAATTTCTAATTTTGACATTTTCTTAAACATAATGAGCATTGTTATTTTTAAGTGCCTCTCTACTAACTCCACGGTGTGGAGCTTTTGTGTGTCCATCTCTACTGTCTGCTGTTCCTGCTGATTTGTTCATGTCATTTTATCTACTGGTAGGTCTGATTACTATATGTCAGACCTTGCATTACAAACTGCATATTTTTTTCCCAAAATTCATGTGTTGAAACTGTAATCCATAATGGATGATATTAAAAGGTGGGCCTTTGGGAGGTAATTACATCATAAGAATGGAGCCAAAACTTACTGAGATACTTGTTATTTTCTATTGTTCTGTTAGTAGCCATCCTAATGGGTATGAGTCAGTATCTCATTGTGATTTTGTTTTGCATTTCCCTGGTGATTAGTGATGTTGACCGTCTTCTCAAATGCTTGTTGACCATTTGTATATCCTCTTTGGAAATAAATAGATATTTGAATGTCTACTTGAATCCTTTGCTAATTTTAATAATTGGGTTATTTGATTTTGTTGTTGGGGTGTTGTAAGAGTTTTTATGTATTCTGGATGTCAATTCCTTATCAGATATATGATTTGAAAATATTGTCTCCCACTCTGTTGGTTGCTCCTTTTTTTTTTTTTTTTTTTTTTGAGAAAGAGTATTGCTCTGTCGCCAGGCTGGAGTGCAGTGGTGCGATCTCGGCTCACTGCAACCTCCGCCTCCCGGAATCAAGCAATTCTCCTGCCTCAGCCTCCCGAGTAGCTGGGACTACAGGCGCACACCACCATGCCCAGCTAATTTTTGTGTTTTTTTAGTAGAGACGGGGTTTCAGCATGTTGGCCAGGTTGGTCTCGATCTCTTGACCTCGTGATCTGCCCGCCCCAGCCTCCCAAAGTGCTGGGATTACAGGCATGAGCCACCGCGCCCGGCCATGGTTGCTCTTTCACTCTGTTGATTGTCCTTTGATGTACAAAAGGTTTAAAGTTTGAGGTAGTCCCATTTGTCTACTTTTGCTTTTGTTGCCTGTTCTTTAGGTTTTATATCTAAGAAAACATTGCAGAGTCCAATGCCAATGTCATAAAGATTTTCCCGTATATTTTCTTCTAGGAGCTTTAGAGTTTGGGGGATTTACATTTTTAATTTTTTATTCAGTTTGAGTTAATTATTGTATATACTAGAAGACACAGTGCATCATTCTTTTGCATGTGACTGTCTAGTTTTCCTAGTACTATTTGTAAAATTGTGGTGTTTTTCCTCATTGAGTGGTTTTGCCACCCTTGTTGAACATTGTTTGATGATTTAAATGAGGGTTTATTTCTGGGTCCTCTATTCTATCCCATTGGTTTATATTTGTTGTTATGTCAACATCACACTTTGATTACTGTAGCTTTATAATATGTTTTGAAATTGGTAAGTGTGAGTTCTACAACTTTGTTCTTTTTCAAAATTGTTCTAGTTATTTGCTGTCCTTTGAAATTTTAGTATGAATTTTTCTAATTCTATAATAAATTTTAGTAGAAATTTTTCTATTTCTGCAATAAAATGCCCTGGGATTTTATTAATAATAGGGATTCCATTGAACCTGTATATCACTTTTGGTAGTATGGACATTTAAAAAATATTGCCTTCCAATCCATAAACACCAAATATTGTTCAATGTATTTGTGTCAATTTTAACTTTTTTTCAGCAATGTTTTCTAGTTTTTTACAGGTCTTTCTTCTCTTGGTTAGGCTTATTCCAAAGTATTTTCTTCTTTCTGATGCTATTACAAATGGAATTGTTTTCTTAATTTTGTTTTTGGTTTACTCATTGTTAATATACAGAAATACAACTCATTTTGTGTGTTAATTTTATACTCAGCAAATGTGCTCAATTCATTTATTAGTTTTAATAGTTTTTATTTTTGCATAATTTTTAGGCTTTCTACATATAAGATTAAGTCATCTGTGAATAGAAATAATTTTATTTCTTCCTTTCCAATTTGGATGCATTTTTTTTTCTTGCCTAATTGATCTGACTAGGACTTTCAATACTATATTAAATAGAAGTGGCAAGTGCTGGGATCCTTACCTTGCTTTCAATCTTAAAGAAAAGGTTTTCAGTTTTCCACTACTGAATGTGATGTTAGCTGTGGGCGTTTCATATAAGGCCTCTATTATGTTGAAGTAGTTTCCTTCTATTTCTAGTTTGTTGAATACTATTATTATGAAAGGGTATTAAATGATGTCAAATGACTTTTCCGCATCAGTGATCATGTGGCTTTTGGTCTTCATTCTGTTAATGCAGTATATTAATTTGATTGATTTTTACATGTCAAAACATGCTTGCATTCTACAAATAAATTCCACTTGGTCATTCTTGCATTCCACAAATAAATTTTAATGTGCTATTGAATTCAGCTTTCTAATATTTTCTTGAGGATGTTCTCATCAATATTAATCAGAGATATTGGTCTATAGTTTTCTTGTGTTTTTTTTTGTCTGGCTTTGGTATGAGGGTAATGCTGATCTTATAGAATGAATATGAATGTGTTCCCTTCTCTAATTTTTAAAAAGAGTTTCAGGAGGATTTTTGTTAATTCTTTTAGTATTTCATAGAATTTTCCTGTAAAAACATCTGATCATATACTTTTCTTTGTTGGGAGGTTTTTGGTTTTTAATTCAATCTCTTTTCTAATTATTGGTCTGTTCAGATATTCTTTTTCTTCATGATTCAGTCATGATAAGTTGTGTGTTTCTAGGAATTTATCCATTTCTCCTAAGTTATCTGAATTGTTGATATAAAATTGCTCATAATATTCTCTTTCATTTTTCTTATTTCTGTGACTTGGTTGTAATGTGTACTCTTTCATTTCTGATTTATTTGAATCTTCTCTTTTTTTTCTTAGCTAATCTAGCTAAGGATTTGTAAATTCTCCTGATCTCTTCCAAAAGCCAGTTCTTGGTTTAGTTGACTTCTTTCAATTGTTTTTCTATATCCTAGTTCATTTATCTCTGCTCTAAGTTTTATTAGAACTTGGGGTTTAGTTTGTTCTTGTTTTTCTAGTTTCTTAAGTTAGATTGTTGATTTAAGATCTTTCTTCTTTTTTAGTGTACAAATTTACATCTATAAATTTTTCTTTTAGCACAGCTTTCATTGCATCGCATAAGTTTTGGTATATTGTGTTTTCATTTTCATTTGTCTCAAGGTATTTTGTAATTTTCCTTGTGACTTCTGTGACCTATTTGTTACTTAAGAATTTGTTGTTTAATTTACATATATTTGTACATTTTTTCATTTTGCTATTGATTTCTAGTTTTATTCCATTGTGAATGGAAAAGATACTTTGTATAACTTTAATCTTCTTGAATTTGTTAGACTTGTTTTATTGCCTAACTTATTGTATTCTGAAAAATGTTCCATGTACACTTGAGAAAAATGTATATTCTGCTATTGTTGGGGGAAGTGCTCTGTATATGTTTGTTAGATCCAATTAGTCTACAGTAGTTTCTGAGTCCTCTATTTTCTTATTGATCTTCAGTCTGGTTGTTCTATCTGTTATTGAAAATGAGGAACTTAAAGTCTCCTACAATTGCAGTGTTGATATTTGTTTCCTCAATTCTGTCAAAATTTTCTTCACTTATTTAGGATCTCTGAGGCTTGGTGCATAAATATTTATAAATATTATATCCTCTTCGTAAATTAAGCCTTTTATTAGCATATAATGCCACTTTTTTGTGGAACATTTTTTGACTTAAAGCATATTTTGTCTGATATCAGCATAGCAACCTCTGCTTTCTTTTGTTTACCATGTGCATGCAACATCTCTTTCCATTTTTTCAGTTTCAGCCTATGTGTATTTGTACATCTAAAGTGAATCTCTTGTAGAGAACATGCAGTTGGATCATGATTTTTTAAAACCCATTCAGCCAATCTATGCCTTGTGATTGGAGAGTTTAATTCATTTACGTTTAAAGTAATTACTGACAAGGAAAGATAGGATATTGCCATTTTGTTAATTGTTTTCTGTATTTTATACCAAGCTTATCCAACTTGCAGCCTGAAGGCTGCATGCAGCCCAGAATGACTTTGGATGTGGCCCGAGACAAGTTCGTAATCTTAAAAAACATTATGAGACTTTTTCTGTGATTTTTTAAGCTCAGCCAATATCTTCTATATCAAGTTATTCATTCTACCCATTTGGGAAAACATTATTTTCATTAAAGTGACAGCTGCAAAATATGTTTTTAACCAATTTCTTAAATGCCAACATATTTCTTATTGGGATTTTAGGATCCAAGCATTGAATTTTATGATCCAAGCATTGTGAATGAGCAAGTCAGCTGTGTTCTACTATTACTTTATAAGAAGATGCAATCATGGCCTAAACAAGAGATCCTGGTTCTTAGATTCTTGCCAAAACTTATTTGGTATCTCAGCTACTAGTCGGCGAATTGTAGGGCACTAAGTGGTTTCCACAGACCCTGAAAAAAAAATTGGGTAGCTCTCTAAGGAAGCTATTTTCTAGTATGCTGTTTTTATTAATACCTTACCACTAATAAACACTGAGTGCTGTGAGTATAGAACATGAGATAGGACAACCTTCACTTTTGAAAATTTGACCTGCCAAAAAAACACCACCTCCCTCCTGGCCTGCTCCAATATAGTTGGGGAGGCGCTGCAGTTTTTGTGTGGGTAAGCAAACTTTTCTTTTTCGGTTATGAGAAGATGGGACTTGCACTTTTCCCTTCCACCATTGAATTATTATTTCAGTCAGAATGCCTCAAGTAAATTTTCCAAAAGAATGGAGCACTAGCAGATTATTTTTCCATTTAGACCTGTGGGTTTTGTTTGTTTCATTCTTTTTTTAGAGATTGTGTCTGAGATATCTGAAGAATTAATAGCGAGATTAGTCTATGAATCTGAGCATAGAGTTTATGGGGTTGCCTCTCATTCCTCATTTCTCTTTTTTAAACTTCTGCCCTATCACTAACAATAGCAGAAGCAGCAGTGCCGGTCTGATGTCCCTGACAGATTCTATTTTGCAGAGATTACCACTTTCTAGCCTAGGCTGCTTCACCTGACAAACAAATTGAGTCATCTTGAGATCTTTACTAAGCAGCCTATTCTCATAATGCTTCCAGACAAGCTGTTGCTATCTTAATGTATCTTCAGAAAGCGTCCTGGTCAAAGCAATTTTTACATGACCTTAGATGGAGGACAAGACTGTATTTGCAGAGACTAGCAGTGGAAGGCTGGCTCCTAGAAATTAAGTGACTATTTGTAATGTATCAGCTGGATGGCATGCCAGATGTGCCCCAGCCTAATTTTATCTGTCTTGTTTTCTCATTTACTTTTATCCTTTTTAAATTTTCTTACCTTATCTTCCTTTTTCTCTACTTTGCTTTCCAGACACAAGGATTTTCAAGGATAGTAAGATCATGGCTTACAGCCATGTTCGTATCACCCTCCTCCTAAGATTTTTAAAGGGGTAAAACCAGCTGCATCAAAACTGTCCATGTGGCATCTCCCTCCCAGCCACAAAGCTCTCCTTCTGAAGTTTTCTTTCTTTAGCTAAGACAAACAATCATCAAATTAACAAATTCAGAGAATTGTGTTAATGATTGAGATATCATAAGGTACTATCACCTTGGGGAATATTCACAAATTAGAAGTGTGTACAGGAGAGGCCTGATTCCTGTAACCAGTCTCTACATTGCAAATGCCTTCCTAACTCTTTATGTGTTGGGGAGGGAGATAAAGAGGTGGCTTTATTCTAAAGTGACCACAGGCTCCATATTTACATATCAACCCCAACCTGCTTTCTGCTCCTTCCAGATGCCCATGTTATTTGCAGTAGGCCTACTTGTCAAGTTGCTTCATACTCACGCAGCATCCATAGAATCATCTGTATGAGGGTTTGTTATTTCTATCACCTTTGGGCCCCCAAAGTAAAAGAGAACTAAGTAACCTAGATAGCACTGAAAATTCTCAGCTGTGATTTTGGATGGTGGGGATGACGGTGACAGAGGATAAGGAGAAGTGTTAAAATTTCCCAGTCCTCCTCCTTTTATTTTAAAAAGTCAAAAGCTTTGTTGGTGAAGTGAATGAGACGATGATGCTAGCTGAGTATAGGCTGCAGCTTTCTTCATTCCAGACACATTCTGGAATAAGATTCCACAGCATAAGAAGCTTCCCTTGGGCCTGAGATGAAAACAAGGTCATTTTCCCAGGGGAGTAACCCATGGAGCAAGCGTTTAAAATAAACAAACTGCTTGGCTCTAGCTTGAAACAAACAGTAGTTATCAAGATTTACTGCAACTGACTTTGGACCTCATCCAAATGCTGAATGAATGCAAGCTTCTTTTTAACTAAAACGGAGATTCATTTCTGGTAGATGCAATAGAAAAACTCCTTTTCTCAGATTCTGGTAGACTCAATTGCATTCTCACCCCCAGCCTGGGTCACTATCCAATGTAACAAGAGAATCAGTACTTTCTGTAAGCATTGTTTAAGAGGTCTGATTTAAACTCTCATGAAACAAAGAAGCACAATTCATTTATAATATGCAAGCTTAGGACACACTTCCAAGCAAGTTTTTTTTTTGTTGTTTTTTTTTTTTAAATGTAGCCACTCTCAGTTAAAATCCCACCCTATGTATGTTATCTGATTTTAATTGTATAATACCTATAATATATGCAACTCTGGTGAATATGGTATACTTCTAATTTTTTTTTCCAAACAACTGTATTATACAGTAGAAAAAGCAGTGTACTGTGAGTAAACTAGTTTGGCCTTCTCCTAAACAACGTTTTCTTTAGGATCCTAATCTGATAAATGAAGAGGATTGACAATGTTAGGGGTGCCTGTAACATGTGAAGACTGCCATCACTTGCTCTGAAGTATGTTTTTTAACTTGCAGAACTTATAGGTCCTCTCAGATGAAGGGGGTGGGCCACTTTTTGACAAGGCTTTACTTGGGTTCCCTAGTACATTATAAATTTAATTTTAGTTTTAATTGTAACATTCAAAGGATCTATAGTTTTTCATCTCTTCAAGATGAGAAATGACTCAGCATTTCTAAGCAGGCTTAGCTCTTCTATGCATGTTCTACTAATGGGCATTTAAATATAGGAACACACAAGTGAAGATGTGATTGGGGCTTGAGGCTCAGATTTCACAGTCATTGAATAATTGAAGCTTTGGAAGTGAATGAGATTGTCTTGCTTTGGGAGAATGAAAAGACACAGGTTAGACAGGGAATAACTGAGAGTGCAAAACCTAAGTCTCACTAGGACAATGGACAAACTGACCTCTTTTTTAAAAATATCAACTAAATATAAGATATGGCAGGATGTAGATAAGGTGAGACTATGGGACCAGTACTGAGATTGGCTACAAGGGTCCAGGATTACAGGTTAATGGAGTAGGGGAGGCTCTAATAGCCTAAAACCTAGGATTCTTCTTAGACTTGCACATATGAGAGGATGCTTAGGGAGACTTTTCTCAGAATTAGCAATAGGGCTCAACTTCTGGTGTCAAAGAGTATTACATACCACCATGTCCAGCTGAGCAAGGGAAAACTTATATTCTCTTTACCCTGAACCCCCTAGCGTGTATAATAGATGACAAAACCTCTGACCATAAGTCACAGTCTCAAACCTTCCTCCACTTTCTGTGCTTGTACAAGAAGACTGTGGGACAAGGTATAGTGGTTAAAGTCAAGTATCATCAGATTGGTGGGAAGTTCTGTAATTTTTTCCTCCTTTTCCCTATGAGGCTAGTGTAACTGAATCATTCACGAAGCTTAGGGTTGCCTGTAAAATATGAAGACTGCCATCACTTGCTCTGAAGGATGTTTCCTAACTTGCAGAACTAATAGTTCCTCTCAGATGAAGGGGGTGGGCTACTTTTTGACAAGGCTTTACTTGGGTTCCCTAGAATCTGCAAGACGGATGTGAATATAAACTCTAGTGTTGGGTTGTCATTTGGAGAAGGTAGGAGACTTGCTGGAATTGATTGTGACAGCAGAGAGAAGAAACAGTTGTATAGTGCCCCGGGGAAAATGGGAATGACCCCTCACCCCATACAGGTTCTTTGTGGCCATTGCAGGATGCAGAAGAGGACTTCAATTCTTTTGAAGCTCCACATGAGGAACGATGTGAAGGAAGTCAGAGAACAGGGTAGGTGGATGGGAGTGGTCCAGGCTTACCCACAGGAGACTCTTGCAGGTTGGGGTCTAAGATGGCCCCTTATGACCTCAGCTTCCTGTGTTACTCTCTTTTATCCAATGGAATATAGTAAAGATGATGGAATGTCACCTCCAGTATTTCATTATTAAGATCATAATTTGCATCTTGCTAGCAAATGCTCTCCATTGCTTTCTTGGCTTGCATGCTTTAATGAAGCAAGCAGCCCTGTGAGGAGGCCCTTGCAGCAAGGAATTGCAGGTGGCCTCTGGCCGACAATCGGTGAAACTGTGGTCCTCAGTCCAATAGGTGTCAAGAACCTGACTTTTGCCCACAACCACATGAGCTCAGAAGTAAATCCTTTCCTAGTCAAGTGTTTAAATGAGACTTGCTTAAGCCTCCTGAGAGACCCTGGCTGACACCTTGTTTGAGACTGATAAGAGAGCCTGAATCAGAGGATCCAATTGCACCATGCCTATATTTCTGAACCTCAGAAACTGCAAGATAAATGTTTCCTGTTTTAAACCATTATATTCTGGTAATTTGTTATATAGCATAACTAGTAGAGACAGTGAAGGCATGGCCACTGGCAAAAAATAAATGGAGATTAGGAATCCCCTCACTGACAGGGTGCCTAGCAATGGAATAATGATGGTAACATCATCCCAGGAAAAATACACACACATCTTGTGGGTAGACAGCATGACATTGGCACAGGCCACTAAAAACAAATGGAAACATATTGGGTACCAGTTACATAATATATTTTCTACCAGCTCTTTTATTCCCTCTTCTCTTCCTAACACACAGGGGGTCAAAAAGAAAGAGGGAAGAGATGTTCTAGCAATAGGCTGTTCCTCCAAGGTGAAAGAAGGGGAGAGAGATAAAAAGAACAGACTACTCCCACCCCATCCATTTACTTCAAATCTTTTGGGCCACAGCCTTTCCAGGGATAGGGGAGTAAAACTTTTCCATCTGATATATTATTGGAATCTTTCAGTAGACAAAGTTTTTGGAAGTCCAGAGATTTTCTACCCAATCTGGAGAAGAAATTTGATATAGTGTCTACATAGGAAATGCTTGCAGAAAAATCAGTCTATCGATTGTGACAACAGAGAGAAGAAACAGCTGTATTGTACCCTTGGGAAAAATGGGAATGACCCCTCACCCCGTACAGGTTCTTTGTGGCCATTGCACACAGTCCATCAAATTTAAACTCCTCAATTAATAAGTTTGTTTTATGCATACAATCCACGAAATTTAAACTCTTCAATTAACAAGTCACATATGAATGCAGCCAAAAAGGAGTTTAAGGCTCTGAAAACTGGAAGATGCTTTGGGAAGAGGCTGTAGACTCTGAGCTGTGACAAAATGCTTCAACATCTGAGAGACACCAAGACTACCTTTGTCCTCCAACATACATCCAATGAATTTAACATGGAAATTCTCAAAGGTTTAACGGCAGTTTGTCCATACCTGCACACAGACTATGATGAAGCCTGTCTAGAACATCTCTTGAATTATATATACCTGAGTCTAGTCAGTGTTTTGAATCACCTTAAAACATGATTTGAAACTGAACACAACGACTTAATGTTCTCTGTCACTTAATACTACTGATCACTCTCATCCTTGGGGAAGTTGTTTTAGGGCTTCAGTGATCTACTTTCCAGGGTGTTCTGCCCTTTCTGAGCGTCTCACAGGCCATGTCTTTCTGTGGTTTCCTCTGACTTGTCTGTCTAGATGCCGCTCCACACACATATGTTGATTCCTCTAGCTTAATACCTGCTGTAAACATTCTGCTGGCGAGCATGCTTAACTAGCATAAACCAGATTTTCTGTATTTTCTAGTAGTCACCTTCTCATCCATAATCTTTTTATGGCAAACCCAGTGTTGAATTATAGTTACTTTATCTCATCCCTTAAATCGTCCCTGGCCTTCTTAATAAATCAGTCTCCAAATATCATAGATTTCCTCTAGCACAATGTCCTATGCATCTGTCTCTTTTTACACTCTCTTTACTGTAGTCCAGGCCCTCATTTACCTGTTGCCTGGTCTACTGCAATGAACTCTGAGCTGATCGTCATACCTTTTTTCTCACTCATTCAACATAGTAGTAACGAAAGCTTCATAAAAGTGAAACTACGATCATATTTTCTCTTTAAAAAGCTCCAAGGTGTTCTCTTTCCTTCTTAGTTAAATTCAGATTCCTCATTTTGATATTCACTAATCTGCCTTCTGAATCCATCCATCTCCCTTCTCCTGTCATTTACTATACAGACTAAATCTTACCCCTCTTGCTGTTCTTTAGAAAAACCCTTTCTTTTCCACTTTGCCATTGGCTGCCAGAATAAGCTTTAAAATACATATCTCATATATATTACATATGTAGATATATGTATATCTATATGTATATATAATATATACATATATTATATATGCATTATATATACATATATGTATTATATGTAATTTATGTATTATATACATATATATGTATTATATATACATATACATATGCCTACATCATAAATATTGTACCTGTATCATATATATATCATAAATTATATTAAAAATTACAATATAATTTTAATTATACATATAAATAATTAAAAATTAAATGATGGCAATCCCTGCTGCGGCCTTTCAATGTCTCCCCATTACATCTAGAGTAAGTGGAGGCCCTTTGTGCTGTGACTGTCCATGCGCCCTGCACTCAGGCAGCTGGCCTTTGTCCCGTTCCACCACTAAGACCTGCCTCAGCATGTGCTTGTCTCATTGCCTTCCCGTGGCAACCTCTTGTCCTAGGGGCTTCAACTCAAATTCTACTTATTCAGAGAGCCTTTCCCACCTCATCCCACCTAAAGAATGTCTCATTAACACCTTCCTGCCCAGTCTCTCACACCACCCTGTTCATTGCCTTCATCACTTAATTCTACCTGAAATTTTCTTGTGATTAAAAAAAAAATGTTTAGCTGTTTGTTGCTTGTCCTCTTTCATGAGGCCAGGGGCATTTTATATTTTGTCTACTCTTGTATTTCCAATATTTAACAGTGCCATTCCTCGCTTGATAAATATATGAATTAATGAATCAATGCTATTTATTCTGCTTTGGTTACCCTCCTTGCCCATCTCTGCCTGTTGAAATAGTGTCCATCATTCAAGACCCATCTCAAAGTCTTTGCATTCTTTGGTCCTAATCTCTAAAGCTATTCTTGCACTAAATATGTTTACATAGTTTTTTTGTATTCACAACAGCTGATATGGCCCTTGCCAGGTTCTGCTTTGTTATTTTTAACCTTTCATTATTGCTTAGACTACAATTTTCTCTAGCAATAGTTTTTTTTTTTACATTCATCTTTATATTTTATTACTGTGATAAGAAAAGTGTAGTTGAGTCAAAAGCTGATAAATTGAATTAAAAGGCAAGAAATATGACAAGAATTCATGCTAAGATTTTACAAATGAATTCACGGTTCTGTTGGATTTAGGGTTTAAAGGATGTCTTTATGGAGCTAATTATTGATATAAGAATTTATTTTATGATAATGATACCAATTAGTAGTTGTAAAAGGTAGGTAATATAAATCACATAATTCTAAGAAAAAATCAATGACAAAGATTTTTCTTTCTCTTTTTTGAGTAAAAATGTAAGTGGTTCCATTTATATGGGCATCTAATAGGTCTAAGGGTACCATACTTTGAATTTGACTTGAATTTTAAAAGTAGAATAAATAGGCTTGACTACTTTACCTAAAATTGACAAAAGACCAAAACTATATTTATGTTTAATTTGCTAGAATCCCTATAGTACACATTTCAAGAGGTGTCTCTCTTTTGCTGTTGGTATGATTCAACTTAACTCTGTGATTTTCCACTGCCTGTTTTATGTATTTGTTTTATTTTTACCTTTCTTGCCTTTGACGGGATTTATTTTTAGCAAGTCAAAACCCCTTGTTTAGCCACTCCATATAGTCCCCTCGTGTCTGAACATTCTACATCCTGTTTCTAGTCTAATCGCCTTGTTGTTATCTTAAAGCTTTATGAAATATATATAAGCTCTTCTTTTCTATCAGGATCTCTAATTCGCACTAAGGATCGGCATTCATCTGGCTCTGGCAGTAATAAATTTTGGAGCATACTGATGACATTAAGAAGTTGTAGATGGTTTTGGTATGTTATAAAATATTTACAAATGGAAGCGTGTGACATCTGGAATTCATTCAAAATATACAGAGAAGGAGATAGAGAAGCATGTGAAGGGAAAAGAGGAAAAAGGATTGGTCCTAAAGTGATCATTATTGATGGGGGTGATTAATACGTACAGTTCATTATGCTAATCTCTCCACTTTTGTATATGTTTGAATTTTTCTATAACAAAAGGCTGAAAAAATAAAAGAATTACATTTCTCCCCAATAAAACACATTGGTTTAAAGGGTAATTTACAAAAGGAATTCTAGGGCGGAATAATTTTATTTTGAATAACCACACAGGAAATCGTTTATTCAAATGTCAAAAATTTCTTTTAAATTTGATAAGTTCTCCCTTGTTTCTTAGTTATATTTACCATATTTGCTATTCCAGCATTCTAGATTAAGCTTTCTGTATGTTTCTCTGTACCTTGCCTACATTACAACACACATTTCTGCAGCTCCTGCAATGTTCTGAAAAACCTAGTTTCATTCTTGTAATGAGTTCACCTTCTCTCCAAAAGCCAGGGTAATACTATTCAGCTACAAAGACAAAAGCCATGCTAGAAATCATTTCTGCTTTCGAGTAGTTCTACCTAAAATGGAAATATTGTAAGTTGAATTCTGTATCTGGATGATTTAAAAAAAAAATGTTTATCGTGCATGTCAAGTTATGCCCTTTAGAGAACCCCAGTATTGTGATCTGTCAAAAAAGTATATTCATATAATTTTAAATGCAAATTGCACAAATGTTAAGAAACTTCAAAGGGTGTTGAATAAAACTTTAATTCAAATGTTCAACTGCAACCCTCTTCTTTTTCTATCACTTGTGGTAACCCAAGTTATTTGAGGACCCAAAGTACTATTGGCATCCCTAGAAGTCTCAGGCACTAGATCCACAGTTGCTTACAATGCCAATCATTGCAGATTAGCACAGAACTGCTAAAGCTCTGCAATGTCCATAAATTGCTGTCTGCTCTGACTTCTGTTCCCAGCCGCTACCATCTCTGAACTTTAGATAGTTCCTGACTTTTATTGCAAAGCTCCTTGTTTAGCCACTCTATACCTCCTTCTGAGTGAATCTGGGTAATAGGTCTTAGCTCTGATTGGTTTTCCCAGCAACTCCATTCTATGCTCTTTATCTTTTCCAGGAATCCCTCAAAGTTTCTTTCCCACTGATAAGTCTTTCTTGTTTACTCAGGCTGCAGTAGATTAAGTGTGATTTAACATTCTTTTGTTTGGTTATTTCAAAGATAAGGGGATCAACTAAACGGGTAGCTTACCATTTTGGGCTAAAATTCCTTCTCAGGCCCACTCTCAGTTTTCTAATGATTCTCTGGTTCTAAATTGCTTAACCTCTGAATGTACCTTTGTAGTCTCTGCTATAAAGCAGAGGAATATCAGAGAATCAGAGAAGAGGGGTTTGATAGCCCCTCTTTTTATCTCCTTTCCTGACTTAAAATATTGAGCTCTAAGATATTCATGTTGTTTGTGAAATTAGACACATGACTTGAGGGAGTGGTACCCTATGAGCTGCAGGCTGGGAGTTAACATTTTTGGTAGAAGATGGGGCCTATTCTTTATTTTTTCCCATGTAGTCACAGTAGTTATTTTAGGACCCTCTAGAATAAATTCGCTGGTTCTTTCCTTTTCATTGGTCCCTTATTGCCCTCTCTGTTAGAGAATCTGTTTCCTGCCCTTTAATTGACACTATCATACGACTGCTGCTGCTGCTAAAAGAATAATAATGATAGTAATCATAATTATCATAGTTAAGATTTATTGAGCATTTACTATGTTCCAGACACTGTGCTGAACACAAATTCTCATCAATACCTCAAAATAACTATACGTATATATATACGGTATAATGAGTATATGTATATTATACATAATATATAGCAAACCATATAGTATATATATTAATATAAAATAAGTAATAGAATACTTAATTTACTCAATATGTTAAGTAAACTGAAGCTCAGGGGAACTTGTTCAGGGTCCCACGACTGTAAGCGGCAGAGAAGCCGGGGCTGCCTGGCTCCAAAGTCCCTGCATGTAAACACTATCATGTAACATGCCTTTGCAGGCATTTTTTGGTAAATGTCTTAGTCTGTAGGCACCTCGTGGTGACTTGATTTATAATTTGTATCCCCAGGTTTTATCACAATGTCTGACACAGAGCAGTTGCTACATAAATAATCGTTAAATGAATGATCGTATTCATACTCCAGCATGGAGCTATACATCTAACAGACCATGACACATAAGGAGATAAATCCATTTTAAAATGATGTACACATTTTATAGGGTCTTTAGATAGTTAATTAATCTAAAAATTTTCAGTGCATTTACCACACAATTAAGAAAGTAAATTTTTATCAATGTTGATTAGTTTTAAGTGATTCTTTCTTGTTATTACTGTTTTGGGACAGGGTCTTGCTGTGTCTCCCAGGATGGAGTGCAGTGTCACGATCTTGGCTCATTGCAACCTCAGCCTCCCAAATTCAAGCAGTCCTCCCACCTAACCCTTCCAAGTAGCCTGGGACTACAGGTGCGAGCCATCATGTCTGGCTCGTTTTTGTATTTTTGGTAGAGATGGGGTTTGCCATGTTGCCCAGGCTGGTCTTGAACTCTAGACTCAAGCAATTTGCCTACTTTGGCCTTCCAAAGTGCTGGAATTATAGGCGTGAGCCACTGAAACTAGCCAGAAATTCATTTTTTACTTTTCATTCTTTTCTTCTCTTTAAAGTATTTTGATGGTTAAATTATTTTGAATTTTATTAAAGGGAACCATGCACATAAAAAAGTACACAAATTATAATGTACAGTTCATGGATTTTCCCCAGGTGAATGCATTTATGTAATTAGCACACAGTTTAAAAAAACAGAACATTCACAGAGACCCAGAAGCTTCCTCATGCTCTCTTCCAGCTCCTATCCCTTTGCCTCTGATGATAAACGACGTCCTGACTTACAAACACCAAAGAGTCATGTTGGCTGTTTTTAATTTTATATAAATGGAACCATAAAGATATGGTTTCGATTTGCTCAATACTGTGTCTGTAAGATATATGGATGTTACTGTGAGTTGTTATAAATTATTCTTCCTCTTTGTTTCTGTAGTAGTCCATTGTGTAAACATATTGTTATTTACATATCCATTTTACTGTAGATGGACATTTGGGTTGCTTCCAGTTTGGGCCTATAATAACAGTGATACTATAAAAATTTTTATGTAAGTCTTTGGAGTATGGACCTAAAGTGGAACTGCTAAGTCATAGCATTTGTATTTTGTTTTACAAGACCCTGCCAAACAGTCTTTCAGAGTGGTTATGATTATGACAATATACTCTCCTAATTGTGGTAGTTCAAGTTCCAGTTGCTCCTCATCCTTTTCAACACTTGCCTTTATCTTTTTCTGTTTAACCATTTTCCTGGTGTGTAATGGCATGACATTGTGCTTTTCATTTGCATTTAGATTACTAGTGAGCTTGAGTACCTTTGGATATGTGTGTTGGCTTTTTGGGTTCTCTTTTTTTGTGATGTACTTTTTCATGTTGCTTGTCAATTATTTCTATTTGGGTGCCCATATTTTTCTTACTAATTTCTAAGAGCTTTTTAATACATTCTAGAGATGAATTCTTATAGAATACAAAATGGAAAACATCGTCTGCCATTCTGTGGGTTACCTTTGCATTTGATAATTAAGCATTTCTATTAATCAGGATAGAGGCCAAACTGTAGTATAGTAAGAAAACATGCAAACAAGCAGTCAAAAACTAAGCCAAACAAACCTATCAAGATAAAGTAGATGTTTATTCTCATCTGTGTAACTGGCTAAAATTAGGAAGCCAGGCTTGCATGGCACTGTTGCACAAAGTGATTTGCTGTGCCAGGTTACTTCCATCTTTTTACTCCACAGGTTCTGTCTTCATCAGCCTGGTCAAAGCTGGATTTCCATCATACATGTGCTCAGTCCATGGGAGGTGCAAAAGGTAGAGACATGCAAACTCAGGGTTTTTAAAAATCAAGAATTGAAAGTGGTCCATAAGCTTCTGTTCACAGTACATTGAGCCCCAAATTCGGTACATGACCATAACTAACTGGCACAGCTGCTGGGAATGCATAATCTCTAGCTGGATGTCCATGTGCCCAGCTGAAACTCTGTTTCTATGAAGGAAAAAGAAGAATGGATTTTTGGGGTGGTAACTATCAGGCTCCTATCACCATCTATTTTAGACAAATACCATGTTACATAATTTGGGGGGAAGAACTTACAATCTAATGGAAAGAGATGTCTAGGGTATTCAAAATCTATGTAATACCAGTTATTATGAAATAACCAATAAATAGAGGTAAACGGTATGGGGATAAAAAAAAAAGGAGTGATTTAGGTGGAGGATCTGAGAAGGCTTTGTAAATGCAATAGTTTGTGGTAGATAGAGAAAGCACAGAATTTCAGTCTGAGCAACTTGCAGAATGTGAGTGAAGCATTCAATAAACATGAAGCTTCATAAGGTGTTGTGGGTGGGGTTAGAAAATGAGGCAGGAAAGGTGTATTGGAATCAAACCACAAAGAGCCTTTTAACTATCATGTGTAAAGAATGTGAATTTTCTTCAGCAACCAATGTCAAATAAGAGAAGTCTTTTGAAGTACTGAATATCTTAACTTCAATTTTATAGACAACTGTTTTAGTCTCCACTTTTTCAAATCCAGTAGTATGTGGAAATCCAGCTTTAATATTTTTGTTCCTTCAAATAATTAAGATAAACTCAGTGTAAGGTAACAGTTTCATTCCAACTACCCCAGGGAGCATTAGAGTGGAGGAAGGAGTGCCATATGGTACCGCCAAGAAAATCTTCATGAGAACTAGAACACCTCTTGAAAAAGAGTATTCATGAAGACATAAATAATGTAAAATGAAAGTGGGCTCCAATGTAATATTTTGATCTGAAGTTAAAGACTGATTAAGATTTTAATGAACTTAAACTTGAATCTGTGTGATTATCAAGGGGTGCAATTAAGAGTCACATCCTTTCTAGGTCTGTGGGGAAATTCCCATCACCATTGATGAGAATTGTGCATAAAGATCATGGGAAGAGCATGGCCCTTGGGTTTCCTCTTAAACAGCCTGTAGGATTTGTTATGGTTATTTAATGCACTGGTCCTTGGAGACACTAACTACAATTCTGCCTCTACCTTCCATGCTGAAAATAACAAAAGTTGGGAGTGGAAGCCCCAGGAGATGTAGATATCTTTTCATTCTTTCTTCTTTATCTACAATTGATTTATTATCAAAGGGAAAACTTCTGGCTCCAGGAATGCCAAGTCCCTAAACAACAACAACAATAACAACAACGAAATGAATCCACATATTAGAGGGGAGAAAATGCTGCCCTTTGTTCATTGAGCGATTAACTTTTCTGCAAGTTAGACTTTCTTTGGGAGCTAAGGTCATTTCCTGAAGCTGCTGGGAAACTGTCGGTTCTGAGACAAACTTACGTGTCAGAACATTTTGGCCAGGGATGTTTAGAAATGTCTGTGGGCAAGGGCAACAATAATTTTCTTTAGAGAGAGTCTTGAGCTAAGATGCAAACAATAAGGAATTATAGAATAAAACCACGGTATGGTGATAAAGCCAGGAAAAATGACAGTTCTAAGGACAGTGCTCTATCTTCTCATCCAGCTCTCAGCACAGCTGTATGTGCAACAATTCTAGGTCTTCCGCTGTCTTTCCATGCCTGCTGAGTAACTAGCAGTATGTTTTGATTTTGGTTTTGAGATGAAAGTATCTCTTCTACAATTCTCGCATGTATTCTAGTTTTTCTTACCTGATGCTTTCCATCTCTGATTACTTGCCAGCAGAATCAGCACGTACCCCGGCTATCAATTTCTGCTCCTCCTTAAAGAAAATAGACACACTTAGTTATTTTTGCCAGATGGTAAATGTCAGACATGGCAGACATTCAATATATGTTACTAAATGAATAAATAACAGACATGTACAACCAGAAATCTCTGTATGCAAAATGTTTCATTTTTACACATTGCGGTATTTTACACATGACAATATTTGAAGACAGGTAAGTATCTGTTAAAGGTGTCAAAGGATCAGGAAAAGCAACTGGGAGCAGGCAGATATAAGGGTTTTTGCTGCAGAGGTTTTAAGAGATCAGATCCCTGTTGCCAAGTTCTTTTATCTCTGTCCTAGAGAAGAAGAGTAATGCATTGAATCAGCTATTTACTAAGACAATTTGTTTGAAAGCAATCCTTTTTTTTTTTTTTTTTTTTTTTGCCTTTTGCCTTTTTTGAAATAAAGGAAATCCTTTATTTCAAGTGTTTGTCCTGGGCCAAGGAATTATACTCTTTTAAGCCCTTTATATACATTAACTCACTTAATCCTCACAACAAATTTATGAGATAGGTACTAAAACCATTCTGATTTTATATATGGGGAAACGTAGGCACAAAGAAGTTAATTGTGTCAAGGCCTTACAGATGCTAAATGTTAACATTGAAATTGAAACCTAGGGAGCCTGGCTTCTGGGTCTGTTTTCATAATTACTACACTATACTTCCTCATGAGGAGACACTCGAGCAGAGACTAAATAATGACATGGGAGACTCATGAGACTTTCCGAGGGAAAACACTCCAGGTAGAAGCAAATCCATAATGCAAGAGCCATATGCCTCTTTCTCAAAGAGCAGAAAGGCCAGTGTGGTAAAGTGTGGTTGTTGCTGAGGGGAAGAGTGCTAAGAATGAGATGTAGTGGCATGTGGGCCTTGGTAAGGATTTTGGTTTGCATTTTAAGAAAAATAAAAAGATCTGGGCACGGTGGCTCACAACTGTAATCCTAGCACTTTGGAAGGCCGAGGTAGGCAGATTGCCTTAGCTCAGGAGTTTGACACCAGCCTGGGCAACATGGTAAGACCCGGCTCTACTAAAAATACAAAAGATTAGCCAGGCGTGGTGGTGCACACCTGTAATCTCAGGTACTCGGGAGGCTGAGGCATAAGAATCCCTTGACCTGGGAGGTAGAGGTTACAGTGAGCTGAGATTGTGCCCTCCAGCCTGGGTGACAGAGTGAGACTCTGTCTCCAAAAATGAAACAAAAAAAAGAAAAAAGCAGAAGAGGGTTTTAAGAAGAGGTGTCGTGTAGTTTGATAAGTGATTTAAAAAAATATTGTGGCTGCTGTATGAATTGTGGAAGTGGAAGAAAGCGTGGAAGCAGAGAATCAAAATACTGAATATAAAATATTTAAACTCAATATATAAGTCAAAATCATACATAAACGCATAATATGTACAGAATCAGTCTTATCTTCTAAAATGATCTAGTTCTCAAAATTGCCTACCCAGTAAAATACACTTTAGCAAAAATAGGTTACAAAATCATTTAAATACTCTAAAACATTTTCGGATTTCTAGAAACTGTTGATAGGATTTTTGTTTGGTGCGGCTGTCTCTAGTTAAATGACGTCCCTCTTTGAGCCACAACTTGACACAGGGAGCCCCTCATACCCTTTCATTGACAGGCCCATTATATTGACGGTCATTAGGTCCTTGACACCCAGCATTTGGTTGCAGCTGGAAGGTGTCTGGGGGAACTCCTCGTACTCCATAGCTAGCTTTGCCCCTGGTGCCAGGGAATTCTCTAGCCCCCAGACTCGGAAATTTTGCATCTCACCTCCACTATGTCCCAACATCACCTGCTGCACAGCCTGTGTCACCTCCACAAATGCTGGGCTGTTACTGAGCAGCAGGAAGGCACTATCCATGTTCTTATTGCTGGATGATATGGCAGCTGCCCTGGGCTGGGAAGGTGGGAACCTGCATCTGGTCCAGAACTGCTTTGAGGTCGGGTATCCACCTCTGCAGTTGCTGTTGGGCTAAGTTTTATTAAGATAGTCTTTAGCAACCTAGACAGAAATGTTTTAATATTCAAATAATTGGTATAGATGCATGCATATATACAGGGTCACAAGTATCCTTGCTTGGTTTATGAAGGAAGTGGTGGAATAGAGAGAATTGGTCATATTCTGGATATATTTTGAAGGCAGAGCCAAGAGATAATTGCTAATGGATGGCATATAAGATATGAAAGAGGTGGCAAGAACGACTTTCAGGTCATGACTTGATGCTTGAGTGACTGGAAGAAAGACTGGGAGTAGGGCAGGTTTTGTGTGTGAGAATGAAGCATTTAGTTTTAGGCATAGTAAGTTTGAAATGCTTATTCAGTATCCAAGTGGGGCCTCCGGTGCTTGTTTGATCTGTGAGTCTGGAGTTTAGAGAAACAGTTAGAACCCTTTCAAGAATGATTTACTCAATAACCTGATAAACAGTCTCCATTCACTTGGTTAGAATCATGAGTCTTAAGATAGAACATTTCATAATTACCTATTTCAATGTTCATAAATAAAATACAAACCCCCAAATCTGTGAGAAAGGCTACCTAATAGCTCAGCTTTCTGATGCTTAGCTATGTAAAATGCAAGATTGAAACCATATATAGCTTATTAACCTAGTACTTCTCTCTCATCCCTTCCTTGAAGAAGCAGGTGCTAAAGATGCGTAAGTGAAGCTTTGATAGAAACTCTCACTTTAGCAAATGAGATAGTGCTAAATTTATGGGAAGGAAGTGTGGTTTTAAGATGGGAGATTGAAGCTTTTAAAAAAAAAAAGGCTTATAGGATTTTCATAGTATGCCAGGCTCAGATGGAAAAACCAAGAGGACATTTTAAAACCGTAATAAAATGAAAACAAAGCAAAAAAAGCTAGTTCTCTTGGAGCAAACAGATTTGAGAGAGAGGAATCTCAGAGTGAGTGTTATCACTTTGACATCTCTTTTACATGGCTCTAAAAACGTCTTTTCTTGAGTTTTAACTTGGGATGATTTTGTGAAAGAGGAATCACAAAAACTAGAGTGAGTACAAATAAAATGTTTTAATAAAATATCCAATACAGCATTTCCCCGTGGAGGTTCTATAAGAAGAAGAAGTGAGAAGCTGAAGGAAGTGACTGTCAGTGTTGGGAACCCAGTCCTAAATGAGACAAGACTTAGCTTCCCTTCAAAGACTCCTTGTTCAGCTCTGCCCAACAGGCTGCAATGAGATGGACGAGGAAACCTTCAGGAGTCACTGACAGACCAAGTGAATGAACTGAATCCACTTACAAACAGATTCACTTAAGCAGTATTTTCCTCGGGCTTCCTACCAAATGCAGTAGCAGGGAGACAGGAGAAAGTTGATGTACAAAAGGCGTTAACATGATTTAATTTTTTCCCCTCCTATTTGCATTTGCAGAGTGATCAGTAGACACAGAGAGATCTGTGGTTTCACCAACTAGGCATTTCAAACAGACTCATTCCTTAACCAAATTTTGTGCTCAAGGCTTGTTACTATTAGTGTAATTCTTGTGTTTCAGATTGAGAGAAACGAGAGCATACCCATCCCTACACATAACTTAAGCATATCACTGCGAATTGTACCATACAAAACAAGCGTAAGCCATGAATCCTCCACCTTGTGTGTTATTTTTTTATTACTACAGAAAGTGCTGTTGCTTGAATGTGAATACCATTTAGTGTAATAATATGTAGAAGGACACATTATTGTGTTCCAGCTGTGGTTCAGTCTGACAGTGCCCGGCATAAACCATTGAAACTTGATAAAAGACTGTCTTGGGGTTATCTTGCTGTCATGATTCTGACGTGTTTTGATTTCCTTCTGGAGTCATAAATTGCACCTTTGGTACAATGAGGGAAGAGTTGTTCCTTCGGATAGAATTGTTCCTCCTCATGGAATTGTTTCTTCTCATGGAATTGCGCTTCCTCAGAGAATTTTGATGGGACAGTTCACTCTTTTGGAGGGTCTGAATGAGGATGGAAGGCTTCTCATCCAGCTCTCGGGCACTGCACCGTGGAGCAGCTACTTTAACAGTGTTGCCAAATTTGGAGTAATCCACAGAATACACTCCTTCTTCCTCAGTCACAATGGACACAAAGCGGTGGCCCCACTGGATCTCCTCAGCGATGTAGGAGGTTCGTGCTTGTGTGGTGATGCCAGTAGTTTCAACCACTCCTTCCAGGATAACTATGACCTCCAAGTCTTGGTTGGCCAGGTCAGTTGCTGAGATGTCATACAGGGGGCTGCGCTTGTCAATCACGTGGCAGATGATCAAAGGGGCCACCAGGAAAATGTTATTGCTCTCGATTGGGTTATCAACAGGAATGTCCAGTTGGTGAATAGGCACCACCTCCCCTTCAGGTGTAGTGGTTTTCTTGACCACCTGGATGCGCACAGAGGCACTAATGATCATGCTTTTCCTCAAGTCACCCACTCGGAACATGAAGCACAGCTTGCCATTTCGGACAGCAATCACAGCATGGCGGCTGAAAATCAAAGTTTCTGCTCTTCTGTGAGCCTGAGCTGTTTTCATGAAAATACAGCCTAACATGACTGCATTGATGATCAAACCCACAATATTCTGGAGAATCAAAACCGTGATGGCCAAAGGGCACTCCTCTGTCATCATCCTGCCTCCAAACCCAATGGTCACTTGAACTTCAATGGAGAAGAGAAAAGCAGAGGTGAAAGACCTGTGAGGAATGATATCAGCAAACGACACCATCAGGTCACATTTTGAATAACGAAATAATATGCCAAGCTGAACTTTACATTTTCTTCCGCTAAAGACTATTAAATGATTGCAGAAAGGCTAGGCAACTTAACTTGTAAAACACCTAACTCTAAACTGTGTTTAGAACAGTCTCTCTCTCTCTCTTGCATGCATCTACCTCACAATGCTGGAGATTAACATCCTATTAATTAACTAAGTTCCTTTAAGCTAAGGCCTAATTCTGTTAATATAACATTCTATTAATGTGTCTTAGGTCACACAGTGATGAGCCTAATTGTGTAAAAGATTAATATATTTTTATATCTAGGCATAGTTAACATTGCAAAATATTTCACTTTCACAAAGGCACAGTTAACTTTGTAAAACTTTCTACCAGGTAGATGTTTATTATTTATTGCGTATCTATGTTTAGGAGACCTGAGTCATATGGAAGGTACTGAGTACTGAGTATTTATAATTTATAATCTTTAAACTTCTTATTTATAATCTTTAAAGTCATATTCATTAGCTAACACTTATTTTGTACCTCATATAGAAATAGCACAGTGCTAAAAAAAGGTATAAAACACATTACTACAAACAACTAGTATTTTTAATAGAAGGGAATGCTTTTCCATTTGGAAAGAAAAGTGTCTTATTGATGGTCTAATTTTGTTCTTTTAAGTCAGGGGTCCCCTAATTCCCCTGGGCCAGGGATCTGTACTGGTCCATGGCTTGTCAGGAACGGGGTCATACAGCAGGAGGTGAGTAGTGAGTAATCCAGTATTATTGCCTGATCTCTGCCTCCAGTCAGATCAGTGGAGACACTGGATTCTCACAGGATAGCGAACTCTATTGTGAACCTTGCATGTGGGAGATCTAGGTCACCCCCTCCTTATAAGAATCTAATACCTGATGATCTAAGGTGGAACAGTTTTATCCCCACACCATCCTCATCCCCCACCCCCATCAGTGGAACCAGTCCCTGGTTCCAAAAAGCTTGGGGAGTGCTACTCTAAGGGTTCTGGAGAATACTGAAGTGATTGAAGGAAGAACTAGAGGCAGAAACGAGTAAGTGACTGTGTCAAGATCACACACAGATATCCCTTATTTTATTCTACTCTGCTGTGATGTACTTTGGATACTGCATTTTTATAAATTGAAGGTCTGTGGGAACCTTCATCCAGCAAGTCTATTGGCATCATTTTTTTCCAAAGCATGTGCTCACTTTGTGTCTCTGAGTCACATTTTTGGCAATTCTCACAAGATTTCAAACTTTTTCATTATTATTACATCAGTTATCATGATGTGTGAGTAGTGATATTTGATGTCACTATTGTAATTGTTTAGGGTGGCGGTCCCCAGCCTTTTTGGCAACAGGGACTGGTTTTGTAGAAGACAATACTAGGGGGTGTGTGGGGGGGAAAGTGGTTTCGAGATGAAACTGTCCCACCTCAGATCATCAGGAATTAGATTCTCACAAGGAGCCTGCAGCCTCAATCCCTCACCTGCACAGTTCACAATAGGGTTTACACTTCTATGAGAACCCTATGGTTCTCATAGAAGAACAGGGGACCCCTAGTTTGGGGCACCATGAGCCATGCCCATATAAGATGGCAAACAATCAATAAATGTGTGTGTTCTGACTCCTTCACTGACCAGCTGTTCCCTTGTTTCTCCCCCTTTCCTCGGGCTTTCCTATTCCCTCAGACACAGCACTATTGAAATTAGGCCAGTGAGTAGCCCTACAAAGAACACTAACTGTTCAAGTAAAGGAAATAGTTGCTGTCTCTCACTCTAAATCAAAAGCAAAAATGATTAAGCTCGGTGAGAAAGGCAAGTCAAAAGCCAAGAAAGACCAAAGCTGAGGCCTGTTGTGCCAAATAGCCAAGAGTGAACAATGGAAAGGAAAAGTTTTTGAAAAAAATTCAAAGTGCTACTCCAGCGAAGACACGAATGGTAAGAAAGCAAAATGGCTTCATTGCTGAGATGCGGAAAGTTTGACTGGTCTGGATAAAACACCAAATGGGGCACAACATTCCCCTAAGCCAAAGTCTAAACTAGAGCAAGACCCTAACTCTCTTCAATTGTATGAAGAATGAGAAGTGTGGAAGCTGCAAAAGAAAAGTTTAAAGCTAGAAGAGATTGGTTCAGGAGGCTTAGGAAAAGAAGCCACCTTCAAAACAGAAAAGTGCAAAGTAAAGCGTCAAATGCTGATGGAGAAGCTGCAGCAAGTTATCCAAAAGATCTAGCTAAGAAAATTAGCAAAGGTGGCAGCACTAAACACAGATTTTCAATGTTCAGAGTCAAACAGCCTTCTATTGGAAGAAGATGTTATCTAGGACTTTCATAGCTAGACAGAAGTCAATGCCTGGATTCAAAGCTTCAAAGGAAAGACTAACTCTTGTTAGGAACTAATGTAGCTGGTGACATCAAGTTGAAGCCAATGGTCATTGAGCACTCTGAAAATCCGAGTATTATGCTAAATTGACTCTGCCTGTGCTCTGTAAGTAGAAATAAAAAGGCTAGATGACAGTATACCTGTTTGCAGCATGATTAAATAGTTGAAGCCCACTGCTGAGACTTACTGCTCAGACAAAAATATTCCTTCAAAATATTACTGCCCGTTGACAATACACCTAGTCACTCAAGTGCTCTGATGGAGATGTAGAAGGAGATGAATGCTGTTTTTATGTCTGCTAACACAACATCAATTATACAGCCATGAGCCAAAGAGAGTAATTTAGACTTTCAAGGTCTATTACTTGAGAAATTTACATTTCATAAGGCGATTGCTTCCATAATAGTGATTCCTCTGATGGAGCTGGGCAAAGTAAACTGAAACCCATCTGGAAAGGATTCACCATTCTAGAGGCCCTTAAGAACATTTGTGATTCATGGAAGGAGGTCAAAATATTCACATTAACCGGAGTTGGGAAGTTGATTGTAACCTTCATGAATGAGTTTGAGGGGTTTCAATACTTCAGTAAAGGGAATCACCGCAGATGTGGTAGAAATAGCAAGAGAATTAAAATTAGAAGGGGAGCCTGAAGATGTAACTGAATTGCTGCAATCTCATGATAAAACTTGGATGGATGAGGAGTTGCTTCTTCTGGACAAGAAACGAAAGTGATTTCTTGAGATGGAATCTACTCTTGGTGAAGATGCTGTGAACACGAAAGGACAACAAAGAATTTAGAAGGTTACATAAACTTAGTTGATAAAGCAGTGGCAGGATTTGAGAGGACTGACTTCAGTTTTGAAAGTTCTACTGTGGGGTAAAATGCTGTCCAATAGCATCAAACATTACAGAAAAGTTTTTTGTGAAAAGAAGAGTCAATTAATGCAGCAAACTTCATTGTCGTATTTTAAGAGGTTGCCACCCCAGCCTTCAGCAACCAGCAGCCATCAATACTGAGGCTAGCTCCTCCACCAGCAAAAAAAGCACATCTTGCAGAAGGCCCAGATGATCATTTGCATTTTTTAGCATTAAAATATTTTTTGAATTAATATATGTACATTTTTCAGCCATAATGGTATTACATACTTACTAGATCACAATATAATGTAAATGTTTTATATGCTCTGGGAAACAAAAAAGTTTGTGTAATTGGCTTTATTGTGCATATTTGCTTTATTGCAATGGTTTGGAACCAAAACTGTAATATCTCTAAGGTGTACCTTAATTAATATTATGCTAACTTGAATTTTCCCTCTTTGGCCTAATCCTGCGAAAGAAGCAAAAGGAAGGAACCAAGAAGTTGTAGGATTTTCTTGGGAAGCATTTTCAAATTGCACATCCACCCCATACCTTAGTGAATAGGCACTGATTTGGTAGGGTGAGGTTGGATCTGGGTAAGATGCTTTGAAAAGCTCTCAGGTGATTCTGATTTACCCCCATTTGGGAAGTACCACATTTGCTACTATCAATGTATAACACTTAAATTCACAAGTAGTACTGCTGTGGCTTCTTCATGGAAACAATATTAGTCCTGTCTTTGTCCCCCACCCCCAATTTCAAACTTCTCTAACTTTATAGAAGACAAGCCACACATTAGCCATCTCTCAAAGTATTACCTATTTATTAATGCCACAGATGGCAGGTGAGAAAAATGTTTAAACATTTGAATACTTGGTATATACATTGCACTTTGTTAGGAAACCAGGACAGATAAGCAAGAATACAGGGATTATTCTTTTGATTAGCTTTTAAGTGGAGTGTGAAAGTTGCCTTTTTCTTTCGTTACTAAAAGGATTCATGGAAAACTACAGTAATTGCCTACTGCATCAGCTACCCACAAAAAGATATATGGTACAGCCCCAAAACATGGCAAAGAATAAAAATGGACCCCAGAGAAGGGTTATGGATACAACAGTAATTTCTGATAATGTATCCATACTTCAGAGAGCAGTCGAATGATAAATATCCCAAATGGTTTTAGTGGTATAAGAGACTATTCATGTGCCATATTTTGTGTATTGTTGAATTCTAAATATTACATATGGTATAAGACCCAGCTTTTTACTGACACCTGCTATGCTAAACAATCTCAAGAGATAAAAGTGTTTAGCTGCTCCTTTGTTCTGTTATAGAGCTAGGCTGGATAATATTGAGAAAGAGGAAATACATTGGTTATTTTTTGACTCATATTAAATGAAAGAATCAAAGAGAGTCCTTACAAGAGAAAATACATGGAGAAAATAAGTCACCCTAAAAGAAGAATAGTCAAACATTATTTGGAAATACTGGTGAATATTCAATGAAAAATGTTGTTTCCAATTTTAATGATATGGTTGGACATGGAATTTACAAAGCGAAAAACTGCAAAGAATTAGAATTATTAGTCACCTTTTAAATTCTCATTGGGAGAGAATGAAGATTTATTTATTTTTAGGTTTGTGGTTATCATTTCTTTTGTCTTTTTATCAGTATCTATTATATAATTTAGATTAAAAATTTATTTTGATATGAAAATGATTCACTACTATCAGTGCCAATAAGTTTCTTAAAGAGATATAAAGATATTTGATCTTATAATATCTATTGAACATTTTAACAGATATTTTAAGTATTGTGTTTTCTTTATATATGGTATACTGATGATCACCTATGTTTTCCGCCTGCATTTTATTTGAGACAAGTTTGTGACAAGTTTGAAAAAAGAAAATAATATCTAATTAATGTTAAAAGCAATAGATCAGTTTAATACAGTTTTTGCTGCTCAAAATTTGAGCTGAAATCTGTGAGTGCGTGATCTCTGTGCACTAATGCTGCCTTCCTCCTTGAAAGGCTGGCATTACAGTTACTTAGCAGATGGAAGGGTGGACAGGTTCACTGTCTGGGGTCCACTTTCTGCAGTGATATGCTAGCTTAATAAGGTGTCAGGGTCACTAGAGGTCCCATTCTTTACAGTTTCCTGGTATTATGATGCTTTTTCAAATTGCTTTGCTTTGTGAATTACGAGAATTTAAAATGTTCTTTTAAAAATGTTTTGGAAATTTTTCCAGTATTATTACTACTGTTTTGCTTCACAGTGAACGTCCTGGTAATTGATATAATTTATCTCTTTCCATCTCCGAATAACAAAAAAGAAAAGATTAAGAAATAGATCACCTCAACTAAATGTTCTTAGCCCATGTGAAAGTAAGAGAGGAGAATCACTGAAATCAAATTCAATTTACCTGTCTTCAAGATACTTAAGATGAGAAAGAAGCCAAAGTGAGGTAATCTAAGAACTGTCTTGTTCCTATTCGATTAAAACTTTGAAAGAAGAGTACAAAGTTAAATTGCTTCTATATAACCCCTTCCATGAAAATTTTGGACTAATTTTCATTAAAAATTAGCAATTTCTAGTTCTCAATCTTAGCATAACTTTTAATTTCTGGATCCAATGCAAACAATCAGTTATGTTATGATAATCTTGATAAAGAAGGGATGATATTTGTTATTGCATTTTTTAGTAGATTTTTAATCTAGGACATTCTCCCCCTAGGGCCTTCCCATTTTTTTCTTATTATTTCTGAAAACATCATGGGTTAGAAGAGTGACTAGGAAAAATGTCACTAGCACAATATTATTTGTTGATCAGAGACATTTACTTGTGGACCCTGAAACTGGACAGCAGCTTTTCACACTGAACTAAATGTGTGCGTTTTTGGAGTAAAGCACTCTGTGTAATCCTTTGAATTACAATTTTTTTTTGGATAACTGGTATAATATTTTCAAGGCTAGTCCAAAGGACTGAAGCCCATATTTTCAGAGACTTCATCCATAAAGCTGCATTTAAAAAAAATATTTACTGTGTTAGGTTTTGTTCTTTATTGTGTTTTAAAAAAAAAATTTCTGAAGGTTCTAAAGCAAACCCTTTATTTCACTTTGAACTAATTAACAGAACGATAAGAGAAAGGGCATTTTGACATTTTTTCTCGACTGTTTTCAACCCCTGACTCATCCCACAACATTCTTACCTGACATTAGTCACACACACAGTGGACTCTAAACCACTTTTCTCCATTCCACTTTTCTCCATGTAAGCATAGATGTCCCCATGGGCAAAGGCCACCAGCCACCACATGATAGCGAAGAGCAGCCAGCTGCAGAGGAAGGACATGGTAAAGATGACCAGCGTGTGGCGCCATTTCAGGTCTACCAAGGTGGTGAAGATGTCCTGCAGGAAGCGTCCTTGCTCACGGATATTCTTGTGAGCCAGGTTGCAGGCCCCGCTCTTAGCGATGAAGCGGGCTTTCGGAAGGCGGTCTCGGATGCGCGGTTTGCGCAAGTTCTCCGCGGCGATGCGCGCCAGCACATACTCCTCCGGGATGATACTCTTTCTGGCCAACATCGTCCTGTCACCATAGCCAGCTTAGCCACCTGCCTCTCACCTGCCTCCGTCCCTGGACACCCGTCTTCCTGCACAAGGGAAACATTAATTAAAAACTTTAAAACCCGCCCTATCCTCACCTCTTGGGTCTTTGTATTCAAGGATATGTCTGTACTTGCGTGAGGTAACATGCAAATCCAAAAATGTGATTTTTATTAATCCAAACATGAATCTAGCTTGTGCTTGAGTTCAGGCATCTCAAAAAAATTACTCGGTTTTAATAAAGAGAACTGTTTCCAATTTTTCTTATCATTCTGAGCACATATGGGCATAGCCTTAGTTAAAACCAGGAGCCTTCCCGTAAACAGCAGGCTCAAAGCTAATTCTCTCTGATTACTCGCGCCTGTAAATTAGTGCAAGGCTACAGCACATGGCGTCGATCATGAAGATTAAGATCAGTTGGGTGCACGACTTACTTATTAAAGTACTTAGATGATGTAGCAATATTAAAAGTAAAGAGGAAATTCTTCCTCCGTTATTTTTAGAAGTAAGCAAAGGCCGTGACTCCTTGCGCAGTGTAAATAACGTGTAACTTGACAAAAATTATAAGTGGTGTGCTATAGAATTTATAAATTATAAGAATTATTTTAAATGTGAAGGAAGTATGAGTTGCATCTAAAGAAAGAGTTAAAAAGGTTCCTGTGGAAATCATAATATTATAAATTGAAAACATTATTATTATTACTTTACAACGAAGGAATCAAACATACAAGGTGCGGGAGAAAAAAAAAAAAAAAAAAGGACAAGAGCCTGCGGGTTCCAGTAGGGAGTATGCCCCGAAAAGTCCATCAAACACTGCAAGCCTCTGCTGTTTTGCATTTTAAATCATTTGCGGGGACGCGGACTGGCTCTCCCTCCCCTCCCCCGGAGTAGTTTTGAAACTTACAGACTCCGGGCAGCGGGCGCGGCGGCTGGACCTCCTTGCACACGCCGGCGGGACGCGGGCAGGTCCCTCGCTCTCCCATCCTGGCGCGCGAGACCAGCGGCCGCCCAGGCCGGAGGGACAGATTGGGGGCTGCGTGTCCTAAGGAGAAGAGTTAAAATAATAAAAGGTGCAACTGAATCTAAACGCAGGGAGGGCTAGAGGAAGGGGGGGTGGGTGTAGATCTTCCCCTCCCCCTGCTCAGCTCAACTCCCTTGGCCACTTCTGTGGGCGGAGGAGGGACTGGGGGGTTGGGGGCGGGGGGCGGGGGGCGGGGGGGGGGCGATGCTCCGCAAATCAGCCTCCCAGTTAGGGCTTTGACGCACGCCAACCTCGGAGGCCGCCGTCGTCGCGGAGTAGGGGGCGGGCGGGGAGGGGGCGAACGCGAGTCCCCGGGAGGTAGGGAGCAGGCCAGAGGGAGGGACGCCCGGGGAAGGGCGGGACCTGCAGAGCCAGCTCCTTTCCAGTAGCCGCGACCCCCTGCCGCCAGCGTGACACATAAGTCTTTAAAAGGCACTCTGCTCAGGGGAGAGAACTTTCTGAGTCCAAGTTCACTGACGTAAGGAGATTTTTTAATTTTAATTTTAATTTTATTTTGTAACCTGGGTAGATAACTGGGCTACTTCGGACAGAATAAAAGCAGAGAGGTCAGGAAATATTCTTCGGAGGCGTTCGAGCTGTGGGCACACACAATTATTTACATTAAATTTCCACCTGCTAGGAGAGATACAGGTGGAAGATGTTCGGAAACTCGCTATAGTAAACTGTTTCTTCACCAGCCAAAGCCAGTTCTCAGGGAATTACACACACACACCCTTAAAACAGCGACTTCCCCAACCCCTTCAGGAAAAGAAAGAAAAAGAAACCACAGCCAGTGGCTCCCAACGAAGAAATTTTACCCTAAACAGGGACCGCTGTTAACACATCAGCGCTGATAAGGTCAGGTCATTCGGTCTTCAGTAATTGGTTGCTTTCTGAAATGTTGCAGCTTCTTCCTCTGTCTAGATGGTCTGAATGATAAAACAGCATTTGCGCACAAGAAAGATTATACAATAAACATCTATAGCTTTTTGAAAAGGAGCCAGTGAAGACAAATGTGCTTTTCCCCACAGGTCAAGCCTCCTGACTTTGGCACTTGCGTTAACGGAAACTTTAATTCTTGGAAGTTTCATGTATTTTCCAAGACTCGGGCCGAAAGTGTACGGGGCATAAACAATGTATTAATTTAATTACCCAAAGACCTAAAATTAGTCTCTAATGAAGGCAAATTAAGAACATTTTTTTCCCCTTGTGGTTAGATCTGCTTAACCCCTGTAAGCCTGGGATCCTAGTTTGTTAGTGGTAGTCCTCCTCTACACTGTCATTAATTTTTGCAGTAATTTATGTCGTATAATAGTTTTACAAGTATATGAAGGATCAGTTTGTATAGTCAATTCCCATCACTGTTCTGTTTTACCTTTGACTTTGGTGTACACATTATTATTCATTGTTTTAGCCTGGGGGAATAGCTTTGTAACCTTTGCTTTTAGGTTTATGTATCAAGAGATATATAAATATATGTCATAGTTGTTGCTCTTCAGAGGCAGACAGTTGCAGTAAGAAAGACAACACATTGATAATAAACTCTAATACAAGCAAGGATGTGATTAGAATAGGAAAGGAAATAAATGCCATGGAAATTCAGATGAGAGGCATTTAAGAATAGGAGACTAAGGAAAAATCCATGGATTGTTTGGCGTCTGATCTAGGCTTTGAAAGTCTAGATATATTTGGGGTGGACAGCCCACATCTGTATTGATGAAGCCAAGTTGGCTACACAGCAGGACTGGACACTTGAGTCCACTGCTCCCTTGGCAGGCACTGTTACCACTACTCTCAATACTTAATGAGATTTTCATGTACTTGTCACTCCCACTCTCACAACTCCTGTACCCCCTCCCTTAAACTGGGGACTGCTAGAGGGCAAGGCTGTGACTTGCTCATCTTTGTAGCAAGGCCCTTAGCACCGTTTAAATTACAAATGGACTAAAAAAATATTTTTGAATCAATGAATGAAAAATACAAAGGTGAAAAAGCATATCGGGGCCTTAAAAATACATAGACACCTTAAATGCTGAACAAAAGAATCTGAGCAGTCCTCAGTAGGTAGTAATAAGCCGTGAAAAGATTTTGATCAGACAACTACACAGTAAGAGCCCGTTGTAAGAGGATTGATACTGAAGCAGAGAATACAATGGCTTTAAGGGTTGCATTTCTTGAGTTTAGTCCCTTTGGGCTCCAAATTTTGTAACTGGCAGAAGGCAATGCTGGAAACTATTACATTAATTAGAGAAGGAATGTGTCTTGGGCTGATAGGTAATGTCAGTGGGCAATATACAAATACATACAAAAGAAATGTTATACAGAGTCAGTACTGGGAAAGGGAAAAGTCAGAGGTGACCATGATATTTATAGTAGTAACAGAAAAATAGTAAGAAAATTGGAATGAGAAGAGCTGAACTGCTGTGGAGAACTTATGAGAAGATTTGCAACAAATAAATCCATATCTGAATCCTCTGAAAATTCTGTTCTTTTGGCATAATATGTATTTCAGACTCATTTTTTTCCAGTGAGATATATTCTTCCAAATATGTAATTTTAAATCAAGTTTTGGCTTGCTTTGATAACAGAATGTCATATTTTTATTAGTAACTGAACTTGATTAATTCAAAATAAGGGCACATAATAAAGATCAAATTTTAAGGAATTAATAAGTAAATGTTTGATAATAGTAGGCCTAAAAACAAATAGTAGTCATTTTTTAAATGGTAAGGAATGTCTACTGTAAGACTATTACAGATATATGTTTTTCTATTCCCTTCCTCACATTTTTTCCTTAAACAATGTGTATCTTTGTCCTTCACCTAGTTTTTCTGCACTGAGTGGAAGCTGCGTGAGAGCATGTTACTTATTATCACCACATACCCAGGGTCTCAAATTGTTCCTAGCTCCCAAGAGTACGTACTAAATAAATACTTGGCAAATGAAGGGAAGTAGGAATAGTGTTCAAAACATGGTATTTCTCTCTTGCATTTTCTCTCATCTCTCTACCCTTCAAGGTTTTGCAACTATTTCTCAGAACCCACATAGGAAATGTGAAGTTTTGGAATTCACTTAAAGACTATTTCTCTACCTGTCTGCAAAGATTTTCTTATTCTCACTTTTCTCTTTACCATTTTGCTGTACCTTTAAATCAAGCTTGTCCAACCTGTGGCCCACAGGATGCTTGCAGCCCAGGAGAGCTTTGAATGTGGCACAACACAAATTCGTAAACTTAAAATTGTGAGATTTTTTGTGATTTTTAGCTTATCAGCTATCGTTAGTGTTATTGTACATTATATGTGACCCAAGATAATTCTTCTTCTTCTAATGTGGCTGAGGGAAGCCAAAAGATTGGACACTCCTGCAAAATTATCCATTTCTCCCTTCTTTAGCAACTTCCTTAACTGCAATACTTAAACTTGTTTGGCATTTGCTAGCTAAGTTTCTCTTTACAACTTGATTTTAAGCTTAATGGACATATACCTCTATCCCTCAAAAATCTTTCTGGACACATAGTGGCTGCTCAATAAATACTTATTATTTACTGCCCTTTAGCCCTCCCTCATATTATGGTCCAAATAATGAACATTTAAATTTGCCTATGGTGAGAAATTGGCCAAAAAAAAAAATCAATTTTTCAAGAGCACATTTACTACTTAGGACTTATTTTATTCATCTGCTTATTCAGTCACTAAAAGTTACTTGTATTTTCTTAAATGTTCAATAATTTTCTTAATTGTTCTTTCAGGAGTGAAGACTAATTTGCACACCATCAGAGGAGATCGGTAAGTTGAGAACATAGCTAATTTATTTACTATTATAATTTTCTTAAATATGCAAGAATCCTGTTAGAATGTACTCATGTTGCAGAAATTTATGCAATTGGAAGCAATTCCAAGATATTGGTTCAGTTGTAAGTCAGCATCTGTCAGGCTCCTTTTAGACCCTATGAGCGTTTCCTTTGGGTTTCTGACATTCTCATTCTCTTGAGAAACAAAGCTTGCCAGGTGCCTTGAGACAAGCAGAGAACGTATTAGGTTGATGCTTTTCCTAATTGCTGCTTTGATTACTAAATGCAAATCAGCGAAGTTTCTGAAACTACCCTTGAGAACAAGGGTGAAATTCTTGCATTTGTTGACTTGGCCTTTGATGTGACTTGTAGACTTCAAACTCTTGGATTTCCTGAGCCATATTAGACTTAAAAAGTTGGAGGGTCTTCAAAATGACAATGGAAACGAGTCATGTTAGCAGACCAAATAACAGTTGGTCTATTTGCTTAGTATGCTGCTTTATTAGTGTCCTCATATAAACCACTTTGGAACATATTGCCTTGGAATCAGCTTAATAAAATTGTTACATAAACTAGTAATCAAAACAGCATGTTATAAACTTACTTTTTTGTAGTTATCATGGAATGGGAATGACAGTATAACTCTTCTTAGTTATTTGTTCCAGCGAATTCAGAGAACATTTCTTTTTGAGATATGTGTCTACTTATGTGCAGAAAAGCATTACTCTGCTTTAAATAAGATCACCCCTTTTCTTCTTTGCAGGCTCAGCTCCTCAGACTCTAGGAAGCTCACAGGTATGAATCAGTAAGGTAGGAAAAGAGGCATTCATAGCAATAACTACCCTTTGATTTGCATCTAGCTGAGCAAAATGGAGTCCCTGCTCCAAGGCATTCTTGGGAGAAAGCTGTTAGCAAACAAGTAATACATTACGTAATTATCAATAGTGGTAAAATATATAAAGAAAATAAAGCAAGATAAGGATCAAAAGTAACTAGGGCCAGAGATGACAGTTTTAAATAGAGTTCAAAAAAGACCTCTTTAAAACAGTGACATTTGAGTAAAGAATCAACTGTGTAATCAATTGGGGAACGAGTACTTTAGGGAACCCAAGAGCAAGTGTAAAAGCTTTGAGGCACGAAATAGTTTGATGTGCCTGAAGAATAATAAGAAAATCAGTATACTTAGTAAGAGGAAAAGCAGAAGAAGAGGCAGGAATAGTGGGAAGTGCCTTCACTGATCTCTCACTTTACCCAATGTATAAGGATTGAGAGTCTGCCAGGTACTAGGTTATGAAAATCATTGACCCTAATCCTTGAGACAGCTGCATGAGAATTAGGTTATTTTCCTCATTTGCACACAAGTTGATTAGAATTTAGCAAAATGACTTTCCAAAATCACTTACCTAGTAGGTAGAAAGCTATGACAAACTCAGAACATCTGAGTCCAAATCCTATGATTTTCCGACTAGACAATATCTCGAAGAGATGATTGTCCGACCACGACCCAGCTACACAAGAAATGCCTGGTAATATGATTTCATGCCCCTCCAGACTTCTTTTGAGCAAGGATAGAATAAGATAGAGAATCTTTGCCCCAGAAATTAAAATGTCTTTAATGAAAATGTATGAACACTTCTAATAAAATAAAGCACATTTAAAAGTTATCCTGGAGATTCTCTTACCCAGCCAGGTGTTAGAACCTCATAGAACTGTTTTTAAGGCAGGATGAGATAATATAAAATTCTTAGGATAGTTCCTGGCCTGTAATAAGTACTTAATAAATGTCAACTCTTATTAATATCTTAGGGCCAGTTTTGGTTTGGTGATGGTCCAGAAGGTCTCAGAGCAGGCTGTGGGGGTAGAAAGGAAAAGCTGTAGCCCACAGATTTCTTTTTTCATTTTATAGACCTGAATATTTTTGAGATCTTACCAACCCTCAGAGTGCTATTATAACTAACCAATACTTGTACTACCATCTCCTCAACTTTCGAATTTAATTAAGACACTGGGGACTAAAAAGGAGCCAACCAAGATACCGGTAATAAAATAAGGACTCAGAAATCAACACATCTGTTTTACTGTAATAGTGTCTCCAAGAGAAAAGTAGTTCCTTCCATCAAAGAAAGACTACCCATACTGATTATGTTCTACTGGTAGGCTACAAAATGCTAGTTGTGAATAAAGCTAGTAGGGCCTCTCCCAAGAGAAGATGAGAAATAGTGGCTGTCACTGTTGCGTTTTTCAGAGCCTGAAATTATGCTTTCCGTTCTTGTGCCAAAGAAAGGGAAGGTCACATGAGCCTGGGATCTGTCCTGCCATAGGAACTCTTCACAGGATTTCTGAAACTCTTAGGGAAAAAGCAGTTCCCAAGGATGGCCTGATCCATTGCTATGCTTTCACGTCATTAAGTTTTGCAAAATTAGTGACTCATGCGATGCTTGGAAAGAGAAACCTGACGTTTTCCAGAACTCTCTGTAGAGCAGCTCCTTATTGCCACCTTTCAAAACTGTCAGCTATAGAAGGATTATAGAGGTTGAAAGTTTTAAAGTGATATTTAGACTTGTTGGGCCCAATGAAGACAGGATTTTTTTTTTCTGCTGTTAAATGCTCTTTCCTTTTATTTCTTCTTTCTTTCTTTCTTTTTTTTTTTTTTTTTTTTTAGGTAAAAATGTTCTGTGCCAGAAGAGCTTTCACCAGGTCATTTTTTTCCAAACAGGTTCATACTGGAATTCTGGAATTACATATTTGAGAGTTGTTTCTAATTTAAAATGTCGAATTACCTCATTTTTTGTTAGAATCAATGGGGTAATAAAATGATCTCCTCTCTGTAAACATACAGAAATTTATTATACATTCGAAAGTCAATCTTTCTTTAAAAAATTGAGAAATTGTGGGAGATACATGAGATATAGTATAACCTTTTATTTAAGTTCACAAAGGTTTAGAGTCAGAAAGAGGAGATCAAGTGACAGTTCTGCCATTCCCTTGGTTGATGGCTTTGAATAACATACTTAATGCCTCTGAGCCTCGATATCCTCTTCTGCAAAATGGACTAACATCTATCTCTCAGAGTTGTGTAGATTAAATGAGTTGCGTATGTAAAGGATTTAGCATGCATAGGCCCAGGACACCCAAAACTTTAAAAGATAATTATAACTTTGATATAGCATCCTTAATATTTAGGATGTAGTTTATTATTTATTATTTGTTCTTAGCCTGAATTTGTTAGTATTGTTAGATTATTGGTAAATAAAAATGGTGATAATAGGCATGCTTTCTCTTAGTGATTTTAATAAAATGCTTCCAGAATACATATTTATATATTTATCACTTTAAGGTGGTATGCTTTTTTCTACCTGTTTTTTAAATCAGTGATAGATAAAGAAGTATACAAAATGCCTGTTGAGCATCTACCAAGTTTATCTGTTTTTTTCTTCTTTGACTAGTTAATATGGTGAATTAAGTCACTAGATTTTAAAATATTGAACTATTTTTACATTCCGAGATTAATCTCCAATTGCTCACGGTGAACTGTTATTTTAATATAATGCTGGATTAAGTTGCTAAACAATTTACTTGGGACTTTTGCATAAATATTTGTGAATAAGATTGGTCTGTATTAATTTTTTTCTGTGTTATCTGTCTGGTTTTGGATAAATGTTATGAATCTTTGTAAAAATAATTGGTGTGTATTCTTTCTCCGTTGGTTGGAATAGTTTATATAGAGTAGGGATTAGCTACTTCTTGAAAGCTTGAAATAATTTTGATATCATCGGAGTCTGAATTTCTTAGGAATAATTTTGGGCTCTTTGAACCTTCCTCATTTTTTCTCTTCTCTGAGATCCCTAGTTCAGACCTTCTCATTTTATCCTCCATATCTTCTGGTTGTTCTTCCATGGTTTTTATCTATTTGTTCTGCACTGCATTCTAGATCTGTTTCCAATGGAAATAATTCTCTCGTCGTCTAAATTTAATTACTGTTTGATCTATCCACTGAAGTTTAATAATAATTTTAGAGGTTTTTTTCCTAGTTCTTTTTTTTTTTGTGAACCACACTTTAAAAACCTATGTATACAACTACATAACTACCACATGGATCAGATATAAAGATATAAAGCGTATCTATCACCCTAGAAGATTTCCTTCTGCCCTTTTTAGACTGTAGCTGCTCCCTAGCAGAGCTCACTTTTTTATGGCATTTAATCAGCAGTTAGTTTTGCTTGTTGTTGAGCTT
The DNA here is from genome assembly GCA_963573385.1 of Cacajao melanocephalus. Lineage (NCBI taxonomy): Eukaryota > Metazoa > Chordata > Mammalia > Primates > Pitheciidae > Cacajao > Cacajao melanocephalus. The sequence continues at coordinate 6,163 of CAUYLG010074663.1, read as the reverse complement.
TGTATACATGGAATCAGACAGTAGGTATTCTTTAGTACCTGCCTCTTTCATTCAACAGAGTGTCTGTGGGATTTGGCCAGGTTGTTTTATATTCCAGTAACAGTATTTCATTTTGTGAAAATAACACTATTTATTTATCCATTTTCCGTTGACAGGCATATGGGTTATCTATGTTTGTTTGACCGTGATGAATCTGACTATTATAAGTAAAGGTGCTATGGAACATTTCTGTACAAGATCTATCGTGGGCATAAGCATTCATTTCACTTGGGATACGTGCTCCAGCATGGAATTGTTGGGTCCTGGTATAGGTACATATTTAGCCTTAGTAGAAACTGCCAGTATTCCATACTGGTTATGCCATGCACAGTTCATTCTGCAGTTGTGTGAGAGTTACAACTTCACCGTGCTTAGTATTATTTAGCAACTACCTTGTCATTTTAGCCATTTAGGGGACAGTTTTAAAAATTTGCATTCACAATGAGGAATGATGTTGAACACGTTTTCATATGCTTACTGGCAAACATACATACTTTAAAACTTCTTATAGATTGTTTTATAATGATTTCTAGTTATTGTGCTAATATTCCTATTGGTTGTGTCTCTGGATTCCAATCTTGGTGTTCATTTTCTCATGTGATTTTAATTTTGAATGTGAGTTAAATTTATTGTTTTTTTTTTTTTTTCCTCCCTAGGGGATCTAGATTGTACCCTAACAGACTGATTTTGCATTTTCCCTTTCCAGAACCTCAAGGATATCAGTATTCTGGAACTATTTTTATTCAATTTCTCATCTTGAATATACGATCTTACCAATGCAGAGTTGGAATGTCAATTTGTTTTTAGAGGAAATAAAACATTTATTCTGTGATTTTTAAAATCCTTTGTATTCCCCTCTAAGATATGGTCAACATAGTGTGCTCTCAATACTAACATTTTGTATTGGAGTATGCTTTTTAACTCATACTTTCACATCATTTTGTTTGAAATTAATAAAAACTTAGTGAGGCCAGCAGAGTAGTTATTATCATGTCTTTTGGTTTTCTTTTTGCAAATGAGGAAATGGGGATCCACACTTTAAATGATAAATTCAAGGCCATATATCCAATTAATAGAATCAAGACTAGAACTCAGGTCTTCTAGTCCAGTTCTCTTTTCAATAGTATTCTACATAGATTCACATAATTATTTTTTATTATATGTCACATACTGTATTAGGGTTCTGTAGAGGGACAGAACTAATAGGTTAAATGTATATGTAAAAGGGAGTTTGTTAAGTAGTATTGACTCACATGATCACAAGGTGAGGTTCCACAACAGGCTGACTGCAAGCCGAGGAGCAAGGAAGCCACTCCGAGTCCCAAAGCTGAAGAAACTGGAGTCCGATGTTTGAGGGCAGGAACCATCCAGCCCGGGAGAAAGATGTAGTCTGGGAGATCAAGCCAGTTCTTCTGCCTGCTTTTATTCTGGCCACACTGGCAGCTGATTAGATGGTGCCCACCCAGATGGAGGGTGGGTCTGCCTTTCCCAGTTCACTGGCTCAAACGTTAATCTCCTTTGGCAACACCCTCACAGACACACCCAGGAATAATACTTTGCGTCCTTCAATCCAATCAAGTTGACACTCAATATTAACTGTCACACGTACAGTATAAATCATTTATTCCCAAAACAAATAATTAACTTTACTAAATTCATCTTTATTCTAGCGCAGCACATGATTAAGAGTGTTGCCTTGCAGTCAGATTGCTTGAGTTAGCATCTGAGTTCCACTAAACCTTGTGCAAGTTAGCCTTTATGAATCTCAATTATTAAATGGAAATAAAAATACTTACCTCATGGAAATTTTTTCAAGACCAAAAGAGATTATACTTGTAAGGCTTATATCATATCTGCTCAATGTATGTGAGCTGTTATTACCCTTAGAACAAATTTTTAATTAGTTGGTATATGGAATAAACATTCTACTGATAACTGAATCAATTTCATGTTGCTCTTCTTTTCCCCAGAGATTTTTCCTCTTTCATATTGTTTGATACAAGATGATACTGGACATTACAGAGATTATAATGGTATTTAAATCATAAATCATTATGTCATCTCTATGCTTTATTGGCATATGTAGCTAAGCTTTATTAAAATATTATTTAAGCCAAGAATTTCCCATGAAATATTAAGCTTTCCATTTTTTTTCCCCTACATTTTTGGCCAAAGGCCTGGATGCCTTGTGTTTCCAATATAATGTTTTGTTGCATTGAATATATGCTGGAAGTTCAGTCAAGTGGGAAAAAAGACGAGAAGCTCCCATTTTCCAAATGAAAACTTGTCACCCCAAATCACTGTGTTTTGCCATCTTCTCCCTGTTTCCCAAGGACATAGGAATTGTGCTCTTGGGCCAAGTGCTTGGCACGTGTAAGTGTCTGCAGGTCATAGGTCACTGGGAAAAATGGCTGCTTCTGTCCGAAATTGCTTGTGATGATTATGTGTGTTAGCGATCTTAAATTGAGTGGGATAGTGCAATTCGGTGGTGGTGGTGGTGGTGGTGGTGGGTGGGGGGGTGTTACCGCTTGTTTTGAGTGGGAAGTTGTGAGAAATGTCTCAGGCTATGTGTTATGCAGTTATTCCCATAGAGAAACAAAACTTGGGCTTAAAAAAATCAATATTTGGAGGTGATTATTTATGGCAAGAGATTTTGTTTTGTTTTCTTGTTTTAAAAGAAAAGTACATCTTTCTTTAGACTTTCCCTTTCTCTGGAACAAAGACAGGTTGAAAGAACATGAGAAGAAAGGCCAAGAGTTTTAGACAACAGCTCATTTTAGTAATTATGTGATAGAGGAAAGATTTTTCCTCTCTAAATTTTTTTTTCCCCAAAGGAAAATAATCAGTAGCCAGCCCAGGCTCATTAGTCTTTTTTTGGAACTACTGGTTGTGATTTGTGTTTGCCTTCTTGCTTTCACATCACTCTCCAGACTGTGCTAGGTTCTCCTCATTACTTCTAACTGGCCTATACTACCTGACCACAGCTTCTTAGGTCAGAGGTAGACTCCTGGCCCAAAGTGATGTAATGCGCAGTTGTCATGTATAAGATTAAACGATAAGCTTCACAAGGTAGATTCCTTGCATGATACTTTGAAATAGACAATCTGAGAAATGGAGTTAGTTGTGGACTGGGAAGCCAGAAGATTTAGTCTTGGGGATAGGAATGGTTCATAAAGGCAGGAAAGAAGTAGGCAGGGGTAAGAACAGGGCAGAAGATAAATGAGAAACTAGAGACAGGGAGATGGAATTGAGGGAGTGGACTGTCCCTAGAGAGGTCCCAGTCCTCACTTTCCCTGAGATGAGATAATTCTGCTTTTCCTAGATTCCAGTGCAGATGTAACGTTTTAATATTAACCTCCTCTCCACACCTACCCCATGCTGTTTAAAAGTATTGTTTCTAGAGTCAGATGGTGAGACTTTAAATCAGTAACTTGGGGATAAATCATTAAAATCCTAGCCTCAGTTTCTCATCTGTAAAGCGCGTATAATAAAAATACTTATTTCTGAAGATTTTATACTATTTTAAATATACTACATAGCTATGTGCTACACTGACACATAGTCTCCCTGAATCACATTTCATTATTCAAAGATGAACACAGCAGATATTCAACAAAGTATCAATCGAGATGAAATAACCAAAGTGTATTTTCACGTAGCATCCCCTAGTAGGGAGACAGCCACTTTTCACAGGTGCCTAGTTCAATACGTTTCATGACAATCATTATCATCCTTTCATTGAACTAAAAAGAGCCTCCTCACTGTAACCCAGCAATGTGTTGCCAGTGTTATCTTAAAAAGTAGTTTATGAATTTTTTAAATTACTTTTTACTTGACGAGTATTGAAGCAAAAAGCCCAAACTACTGTGAGTCAAAGAGCTGGCCTGGATATCAAAGAGCTGGCCTAAATCCACTTGGCTCTGATAATATTAAAGGTCATTGGCCTTTCACTTAATAATAACTGATAATGTTGTATAAACAGTACATACTTTAATCATTCTCTTAGAGAAAGATGGGAATGAAATAGCATTAAGCTACTGCATCAGAGTTGCACTGTTGATATATATGAACAAGTTTCTTATTTATTTTTAATTTTAGTTGATATCTTTCTTTTTCTTTTTTTTTTTTTTTAGAGATAGGGTCTTGTTCTGGAACTGAGGCACCATTATGGCTCACTGCGGTCTCTAACTCCTGGGCTCAAGGGATCCTTCTGCCTCAGCTGCCTGAGTAGCTGGGACTACAGGAATGTACCACCCAGGCCAGCTAATTTTTTATTTTAAAATTACCCCAGAGCCCAAAGTACAATAAAAATAAAAATAAATTTTTATTTTTGTAGAGACAAGGTCTTGCTCTTTTGTCCAGGTTGGTCTTGAACTCCTGGTTTCAAGCAGTTCTCCCACCTCAGCCTCCCAAAGGTGCTGGGACTGCAGATATGAGCCACCGTGCTTGACCTAGTTAATGTCATTTGCACTCATTGTCACATTGCAGTATTGTTGATTTATATTTCCAACTATAAAATATGAAAATGTCTCCTTTATAGCACACTCTTCAATTTTGAATATGATTTTTAAGTTTTGCAATTTGGTAGGTAAAAAGTGAATAACAAAACAACAACAACAACAACAACAACAACAAAAAACCAAAACTCCCCTCAAAAGCTGAATTATGTTTACATTTTCAATAAATGCAGCTCCTTACGGCATTATGCAACTCAATTATTTTTGCTCTGGAAAACTTACATTTGCCTCTGTGGAGTAGAGAGGATCTGAAAAGAAGCATTGAAGAATGAGCGAAAAGTGAACCCTCAGTGGTCCTTTGTACCTTTTAGATGGTTAGAAAATATGTTTCTTGCTACTTCCCCCAAATCTCCCAGTCCAAAGTTCTTGTGGTAGCTTGCCTGCAAAATTGCTGCCATCAATTCCTTCCATTCCTGCATGTGCTTACTATTCTCCCATTAAGAGGCAGAAACTATTTCTCCACCATCTTCTTTTTTCTTTTTCATTGTACACAGATGATGACCTTTAATTATATATATACATATTCTTTAAGTCCTGGGGTACATTTGCAGAACTTGCAGGTTAGTTACATACGTATACGTGTGCCATGGTGGTTTGTTGCACCCATCAACCTGTCATCTACATTAGGTATCTCTCCTGATGGTATCCCTCCCCTAGCCCTCCACCCCATGATAGGACCCAGTGTGAGATGTTCCCCTCCCTGTGTTCATGTGTTCTCATTGTTCAGCTCCCACTTATGAGTGAGAACATGCGGTGTTTAGTTTTCTGTTCCTCTGTTAATTTGCTGAGAATGATGGTTTCCAGCTTCATCCATGTCCCAGCAAAGGACAGGAACTAATCCTTTTTTATGGATGCGTGGTATCCATGGTATATATTTGTGCCACATTTTCTTTATGCAGTGTATCATTGATGGGCATTTGAGTTGGTTCCAAGTCTTTGCTATTGTGAACAGTGCTGCAATAAACATATGTGTGCATGTGTCTTTACAGTAAATGATTTATAATCCTTTGGGTATATACCCCGTAATGGGATTGCTGGGTCAAATGGTATTTTAGCTCTAGATCCTTGAGGAATAGCCACACTATCTTCCACAATGATTGAACTAATTTACACTCCCACCAACAGTGTAAAAGTGTTCCTATTTCTGAGCATCCTCTCCAGCATCTGTTCTTTCCTGACTTTTTAATGATCATCATTTTAACTTGTGTGATGAGGTATCTCATTGTGGTTTTGATTTGCATTTCTCTAATGATCAGTGATGATGGACTTTTTTTCATGTTTGTTGGCTGCATAAATGTCTTCTTTTGTGAAGTGTTTGTTCATATCCTTCATCCACATTTTGATGGGGTTGTTTGTTTTTTTCTTGCAAGTTTAAGTTCTTTGTAGATTCTAGCTATTAGCCCTTTGTCAGATGGATAGATTGCAAAAATTTTCTCTCATTCTGTAGGTTGCCTGTTCACTTCAATGATAGTTTTTTTTTTTTTTTTTTTTTTTTTTTTTTTTTTTTTTTTTTTTTTTTTGGTGGAAAGGAGTTTTTTTTATTTAATTGCAAAGTTTTAAATTTTTTGTTTTTTTATTTTTTGTTTTTTTTGTTTTTTTTTTAATTT
>CAUYLG010074662.1:0-24271 GCA_963573385.1 Cacajao melanocephalus | reverse complement strand
GGGTCTACGGGCAACTCGAGCAGGCGGAAAGAGAGACAAAGGGAGAGCCGCGCCCAGCGGCTGGGGTGGGCGATTTTATAGAGATGGGGAGGCCTGCAGTTGAGGTGGCGGTGAATGGTTGGCAAATGATCAGGATGGGTGGAGAGGGGAGCTGTGTTGTATGGGGATTGGCTCAGCTTTGGCGGGCTAAGGCTGGGCCATGATTGGTTGCTCAGTGTTACCAGGCAGACTGAGGTCTATAGGCGGTTTCCCGGATGTGGAGATCAAGAGGGAGGGGAGAGGTAGGGGTTTTTCTACCAAACATTGACAGATCTTGGTTGAGAACATTTAAGAAGAAACTGCTGGCTCTCTAAGTAAAATGGTACAGCAACAGAAGTTCAATATGGAGAACCTGGGAAAGTTGCAGTCAACAATCGCCCTTGAAAATCACTGTTAACTCTGGGCCTCAGGAGGGCTGTGCACATACACTAAGGTCCATCTACTCAGGATCAGTCAGAATAAGACACAGAGTAAACTGGAAAGCATTCCCCCAAACCTACGCATACCCATCAACAAAGCATGGAAGTCTCACAGCAAAAAAATCATGAACTCACTGAACTTTGATGCCAGCCTCTAAGCTGTAAAAGGAAAATAAATATTGGAACCCCCAAAATCACTAAGCTAAAGAGAAAAGTCAAGCTGAAAATTGCCTATGGCAAATCTGCTTCCCAGTCTATTCAAACTCATCCCTCTGAGGCTCACTTGAGACAAATGCACATCTGATTGTTTCCTCTCTCTTATTGTTTATGTAAAAATGCAGATTCACTGAGCCAGACTATATTGTATAGTCAGAAGGAAGACTGATCATGGACTAAAAAAAAATGCAACCTTTTGTCTGTTATCTACTTCTAACCTATAAGCCCATATTTCAGTTGTCCTGCCTTACCAGACTGAACCAACATACAACTTATGCATATAGATTGATGTCTCATGTCTTCCTAAAATGTATAAAAGCAAACTGTACCCTCAGCCACCTTGGGCACATGTCTCAGGACTTCCTGAGGCTGCATCATGGGTGTGTCCTTAACCTTGTCAAAATAAACTTTATAAATTGACTGAGAACTGTCTCAGATATTTAGAGTTCACAAAACCATGACATATCCAATAAGAAAGGGCAAAAATATAAGTAAATAAGAGAGCAAAGAAACAACATTTGACAATAACTGGCTTATAATTACACAAAGATAAACACTAGGTAGCCAGGCTGAAAGAGAAAATCAAAGTGAGTAAATATGAGTAGTGACATCAGAGGTTGCACACTGTAGAATCAGTTAACCCAAGTCACTAAACAAACAAAAATTAACTAGGAAAAAAAAATAATAACTGCTCCTGGGTTGGGGGTTGTCACTCTCATGAGCTGCTACAATGTATGATCTAAAATGTCCAGTTTTTAACAACAATAATAAATATGAGACCTGCAAAGAAACAGGAAACCATAACATATGTAGAGTCAAATTTAGGCAATACAAACTGCCATTGAAGAGTTCTAGAGTGTAGACTTAAAGATTTCAAAGTAGCTTTTATATGCATGTGTGTATATATGTATATACACACATACATACATGCATATAAAATATATATGTATATATGATATATATTTAAAAATATATATATTTAAAATATATAGAGTGTAGACTTAAAGATTTCAAAGTAGCTTTTATATGCATGTGTATATATATATATATATACACACACACACATGCATATAAAATATATATGTATATATGATATATATTTTAAAAATATATATATATGCTAAAAGAACTAAAGAAAACCATGCTGAAAGAATTATGGGTAGGTCTAATGACAGTATCTCATTAAATATAGACTATCAACAGAGTAAAAATTATACTAAGGAACCAAATGAAAATCCTGGAAATAAAAAATACAATAAGCTGAATGAGGAATTTACTGGAAAATTGTACAATAAACTTGAGCTGACAAAGGGAAAAATCAGTGAACTTGAAGCTAGATCAATAGAGATTCTGGAATCTGAAAATCAGAAAGAAAAATGAAGAATAAACATAGCCTCAGAGAAATATGTGACACCCTTAAGCATCTCAAAATATGTGTAACAGGAGTAAAAGAAGGAGAGAAGAGAGAGCAAGAAGCAGAAACAATATTCTAATAAATCATGACTCAAAGCTTTTTAATTTGATGAAAAATGGTAATATATATATTCAAAAAGTATAGTGAACTCTAATTCTTATAAGTAAAAAGAGGTTCACACCCAGACACATCAGAATCAAAACACTGAAAGACAAGATAAATTCAAAATACTGAAAGCAGTAAGGTGAAAATGATTTATTACATTCAAGGGAACTCCAATAAAATTGACAGCTGGCCTCATATCAAAAACAATAGCAGCTAAAAACTAATTTACATACCCAAAGTGCGGTTAGCAAAAACAAACAAGCAAAAACTATTAAACAACAGTCTTACATTGAGCAAAACATTTTTTAAAAAGAGGTAAAATTAAAATACCCATATTTTAAACAAACAAGCAAAAACTGAGAAGTTCTCTTGCTAGCCGAAATGTCTCATAAAAAGTATAGACATTTCTTCAGGATAAAAGTAATTCAAATTTTCATGGAAAACAAAGCATTCCAATAAAGATAAATATGTATCTAATCACAAAATACAGTATAATTCCATATTTCCTAAAAAATAATGCATAAAAGCTGTATATATTTTATATGTGTGTATATATAAGATATAGAGATATTCTTATATCTCATTGTGATTATAATTTAAATTTTGCGGATAACTATTGATGAACACCTATTCAAGTGTTTATTCTTACTCTTTGATGTCTCTTTATGCCTTTTTACTCTTTTCGAATTGAATTATTTGTCTGATTTTTACTGTTGAGTTTTAAATAGTCTTAATTTAGTTAATTTAGTATAGATGTTGGTCCTTTGTTGAACATCTGGCTTGGAAATATCTATAAGCTCTGTAAGTATTAGTCTGGAGGTTCTTTTTTTTTTTTTTTTTTTACTGTCCTCTGATTTGGTATTAGGGTAAAATTAGATTCACAAAATGAAATAGGAAGTGACAATTTTTCTATTTTCTCAAAAAAACTGTGTAGTATTGGTCTTAATTATTTCTTAAACACTTGGTAAAATTATCCAATGAAAATATGTGGGCTGGAAGACTTTTGTGGGTAGAAATTTATTTAATAAATCTTTAATTTTCTTATAGGAAAACTCCTATTTCAGTTAAATGCATTATTTGACTTCCCTTGAGACTTCCTCTTTGGACAAGCAATTATTTTAAAAAATGCAGTTTAATTCCCAAGTATATAGAGATTTCTCTTTTATCTTTATAAGACTGATTTCTCATAAGCAGATAAACAATGTATAAAGTAATTTTTTAAAAATTTGCTGAGGTTTGTTTTATGTCATAGAGTATGATCTATCTTCATACAGGTGAGCACATAAATGTCTATCCTGCTGTTGATTGGAGTGTTTCATAAATGTAAATTTGGCACTGTTGGTTAATAGGTTGTTAAGTTCTTCTGATTTTATGACTAGTTGTCTGTCAATGGTTAATAGAGAGGTGTTGAGGTTTCCATCTTCAAGTTTGAATTTGTTTATATAAGCTTTTGCTTTACATATTTGAAATTCTTGTTTTCTAAATATACATTTAGAATCGTATCTCTTCTTAGCAGACTGATCATTTTACCATTACAAAATGTTCCTCCATTATTATGATACCAACTCTAATGTCTATCTTACCTGATATTAATAAAATCATTTTTACTTTCTTTTAATATTTTCATGTTATAATTTTCTCCATAATTGTACTTCAAATTGACAGTATCATCATATTTGAAGTAAGTTTCTTCTAGACAACATACAGTTGTATTGCATTTTTAAATTCACTCTGCCAGTCCTTGTCTTTTAATTGTCATCTTTATTCCCTCTACATTTAATATACCTATTGATGTCTTAGGAATGAAATTTGCCATCTAAGTTTTTTTAAAATTTCCAGTTCTGTTTCTCTTCATTTCTGTCATTCTGTTGGCTACTTGAACTTTCTTTAGATATCTATTTTAATTTTTGTATAGTTTTTTGTATGCATCTATAATCACCCAATGGATTCACCTTGCCTGCTGCCTAGACAGAGCCTATTTATTTATTTATTTATTTATTTATTTGTGAGATGGAGTCTCATTCTGTTGCCCAGACTGGAGCACAATGGCGTGATCTCGACTCACTGCAACCTCTGCCTTCTGGATTCAAGCAATTCTTCTGCCTCAGCCTCTGGAGTAGCTAGGATTACAGGCGCTCACCACCATGCCCAGCTAATTTTTGTATTTTTAGTAGAGAGAGGGTTTCACCATCTTGGTCAGGCTAGTTTTGAACTCCTGACCTCAGGTTATCCACCCGCCTCAGCCTTCCAAAGTGCTTGGATTACAGGCTTGAGCCACTGCTCCTGGCCAATAGAAGCAATTTATAAAGATAGAGGAACTGCAATGCAAAAGAGTAATTCATGCAAAGCCGGATGTGTGGGAGACCAGAGTTTGATTATTATTCAAATCATACACCTTGAGTATTTGGGGATCGGAGTTTTTAAAGATAATTTGGCATGCAGGGGCTTGGGACATGGGAAGTACTGATCATAGGGTGGAGAAGAGAGTTTTTCTTGCTGTCTTCTGTTCCTACATGGGATGGCAGAACTGGTTAAACCAGATTAGCAGTCTCAGTGGTGTCAGCTAATCCATCAAGTGTAGAGTCTGCATAATATCTCAAGCACTGATCTTAAGTTTTACAATATTGATGTTATCCCAAGGAGCAATTTGGGAAGGTTTAGACTCTTGGAGTCAGAGGCTGCTTGACCCTTAAACCATAATTTCTAATCTTGTAGGTAATTTGGTAGTCCTTCAAAGGTAGAATAGTCCTCAGGCACAAAGGGGATCTTTTTTGGAAAGGACTATTAGCAGTTTTTTTTTCAGAGTCAAACATGAACTAAATTCCTTCCCAGTTAGTTTGGCCTATGCCCAAGATTGAACAAGGACAGCTTAAAAGTTAGACAAAAGATGGAGTTAATTAGGTCTGATCTCTTTCACTGTCATAATTTTCTCAGTTATAATTTTTGCAAAGGTGGTTTCATGTCTTTTTGCATAACTTGTTTAGTAGTTATTCTACATATTATGTTTACAACTTATTACCATTTGTTAAATATTGTCATTTCACAAGTTCTAATAAATTGTGGAAGTATTCCATCCCTTTACATTCCTTTATACTCTCCATTTTAAAATGTCAATGTTATAAATATATATAAAATATGTTAATAACTACCTTAAACCATTTATTATTCAAACAACAATAAAAATTTAGAAAGCTAAAAAGAAAAAGAAAATCCCACCTCACTTAAGCATACTTTTGTTTACCATGTTTTTTCTTCTATTGTGATATTCTGTTCCTTTTTTTTTTTTTTTTTTAAAGTTGAAAGAACTTTTAGTCATTCTTTTAGAACAGGTCTGATGACAAATAAAATATTCCTGGGTTTTCTTTATCTAACAATGTTTTCATTTTTCCTTCGTTTCTGAAAAATTATCTTGCCAGATTTAGAATTTGGGGTTGAGTATTCTTTCTTTCAGCATTTTTTTTTTTTTTAGCTCTGTGCCATTTTCTTCTGTCCTGCATGGTTTCTGCTGAGAACTTTGCTTTTATTCAAATGGTTTCTCCAAATTAGATAGTGTGTTGTATCTCCCTCACTGCCTTCATTTTTGTTTTAATTTCCAGAAGTTTAAGTATAATGTGTTTATTGCATGAGCTAATTTTGGTTTAACTTCTTTAAGGTTTGTTGAGCTTCTTGAATCTGTAAATTTTTGTTTTCTCCAAATTTGGAACGTTTTTAGGCATTATTTATTTCGATGATTTTTTAACCCCATTTTCTTTCTCTTCCCCTTCTCAGACTTTGATGCCATGAGTGTACAATCTTTTGTTATAGTCCCACAGGCCCTGATGCTCGGTTTTTTTTTTTCCCATCATTCTATTTTTTCTCTGTTGTACATACATATTGGATAATTTCTATTATTTTAACTTTCATTTCACTTATTCTTTCCTTTGTTTCTTTCATTCTACTATAGAGCCAATCCACTGTTTTTCTCTCTCTCTCTCTTTGTGTGTGTGTGTGTGTGCGTTTAAATTCCAGCTTTTATGTTTTCTATTGATAAATTGTTTTAGTTTTTAAAATATCTTCCATTGATTTGCTGAGGCTTTTTAATTCTGCATTTGTTTTAAGCATTTTTCGAGTTGTTTGTTGAAATATTTTATGGCTTCTTTAAAATCTTTGTCAAATAACTCTAAAATGTCTGTCATTCCAGTGCTGGGATCTGTACAGTGCCTTTTTCCACTCAATATGAGACCTTCCTTGCTCTTTGTATAACAAGTGATTTTCATTGATACCTAGACATTTTTGTACCATTATATGAGACTAGATTTTATTTCAATCTTCTGTTTTAGCTGCTTTCTCTGACACTACTGTCATAGGAAAAAGAGGGTACTGTCTTATTATGCCAGGTGGAAGTAGCAGTCTGTGTTCCCTACGGGCCACCACTGATACCCAAGAGATTTGGGCTCATTACTACTGGCTAGGAAGGGGTGGGGGTTTCAGCTCCTCATGTGGTCTCCACTGACAACATGATAGAATAGCCTTGTAACTGCTGGCTATCACAAAACTCCTAACTATTCTCATACCACCCCAGGGAGGAAAGAGAGGTAGGAGTCCTTGTTATTATCAAGCAAGGATGGAAATCTAGACTTCTCATGTGGTCTTCACTGACACTGCTCATGGATCTCATGGGTTGGGGAGGTCTTATTTATTACCAGCTGGCAGAGGGAACATATAGTAATACATTTACTTAATCTTACAGTAAGTAAAATCCTAATTTTATTAAATTGTGCTTTTTAAATCATCGATCTTTTTATTTCATTATGTTTGCTTTAAATGGTTAAGGTCTATATTAGCATGTAGTACAGTTTTATTTTACTGTAGTTGTATGTTTTTATAAGAACAATATAAATGTGCCACTCTAATGTCTTAATATGGGAAAGTATAATTAGAGGCATAGTTAACACACAAGCCTACCTATCTCTGCTTGACCCACCACTGAGTTGAAACCCAAGTCATATTTCCAGTGAGCCATTCACAACCAATGACTGAGTGTGCTGAGGTATTAATGTGTGCTTATTTTTACAGGCTGCAGGATCTTCCAAAACAGTGACTTTGGCTCGGCAACACTTGATTGACCAGGTCAAACCTCTCTTGGAACTATGTTATACTATGGCACTCTTCCTGTTAACTTCTCCTTTCTTCCCCTTTCACAGGTGACAGACCTGCATCACAGTCTGAAGGCTCCCTTGGCTTTCTCTGTTTCTCTCCACTTTAACCTTGAAAAAGTTTGCACACATGCCTTTTGTACAGCTAATTCTGTTTTGGTGTCCACTTTTCAAAGAAGTAAGCTAGCATAAATCCCTGTTAAAATAATTGTGTCCATGTAAAACTAAATCTGTTGACTATAAAACATTAAATAGTAAGAATGCAAGTAGTTAGAAATTTAGAAAACCATTATGAATATTAGAATGGTGAATTAACATTGAGGAATATTTCTCTAGAGGGTCCAAAAAATACTGAAATAATATACCTTGCTATATTTGCTTCAGTTATATTAATATCAATGATAAAATATTCAGATATTTATGTGGTCTTAAGTATGCCTCAAATTCTTTTAACACCTCTCATCAAAAGGTAAAGTTTAATTTTTTATTTCTGTTGAATATGGGAGGGTACAGAGACTTTTTTTTAATCAAGAGGATGAGACAGAAGTGCTAATGGGCGAATTTTGAAGTTAGGCAATAAAGAGCAATACCATTTTTTCCTGGTTCTCTTTCTCTTGAGATATGGGCCTTGGAAGCTCTGAGACTACATGTAAGAAATCCAGCTATTCTGAAGCCACTATCTTGGAGAAATCATATGGGGAGATCACATAGAGATATATAGAGAAAGATGTCATGACTCTCTTATACCCGGATGTTTGAGTTATTCCAGTCCAGGCATCAGGTATTTGAGTAAGTGACCTTTCAGATGATTCCAACTTCTAATTTTCAGTGATCCCAGTCAATGCCAAGTATCTGAAACAAGCAGCTTCCACCAAGACTGCTCAGATTCTTAAACAAAGTAAATGTTGTTGCTTTAAGCCTCTAAGATTTAGGGTGGTTTGTTATTCAACAATATATTTCTGGACATATTAGACTTCTGGATCTTATTCTTTTGTACTGTGGTGTTAAAATATGACTCTGTTACTGGTTTGAGTATGGTTTGTTCCATCTGAAACTCATGGTGGCATTTGATTGCCATTGTAGTGCACTTGGGAAGTGAGGCCTAATGGGATGTGCTGCGTCATGGGGATGGATCCCTCCTGAATAAATAAATGTCTTCTTTTGGAAGTGACTGAGTTTGTGCTCTTGTGGGAGTGCATTAGTTCCCAAAAGAGCATGTTGTGATAAAGGATCCCAGCCTGTCCTGCATGTCTCTTTGCATACTCTTCCTTGCCTTTCTGCTTCTTCTTCAAGTCTTGACACAGCACATGGCTATCACCAGAAGTCACGCAGATGCCAGTGCCATGCTCTTAAACTTTCCAGCCACCAAAACTGTGAGGTAAATGAACTTCCTTTATTTATAAATTAGTCAGTCTCAGGTATTCTGTTATAGCAATATCAAACAGACCAAAAAAAAAAAAAAAAAGCCCCCCTCTCAGATTCCAGTAGATACTTTATTTATCTTTGGAACTATTTTAGTGTAAAGGTAATGGGATAACTTTATTGAAACTTTGGGAGCAAATGCATGTGATCAAACTCCCAGATCTTCAGAATAGAATTTTGTAAGTGTATTTCTTCATGTCAAATTCAAGCACTATAGATGAAAATAGTAAGAGAGATAATAAATGTAGCATGGAAAATAGACTTAACAAATTTACCAATTTGTAGAAATGTGTAACCCAGAACCCAGTTTCATTTCATATAATATTCAAAAAGCAGGATCCGGAACTATAGTGAGCTCTTTAAATATATGGCAATCAATAATACTTGAAGGACTGCATTATCTCAGTAGGAAACTATAAGATTCTAATGTAAAAAAAAAATGCCACACTGTATCAACCACACAATTATCAACCCTTTACAAACCTGTCATCAGAACACTTGTTTTTTCCAGCTTTTTGAGCAAAACAATGTTTAAAAGCAAACAAAGAAGAAAAGTGTTAATGATGCCACTCTCTAGGCAGTTTCAAATATATTCAATGTTCATTTCTCCTTTTGTGACACTGACATCTACAATGTTTAATCAGGCCCCAAGAACTTAACAAATGTCAGCTTAACTAATTAAATTTTTATCCAACACATTTGAAACATTCCTTTACCTCCTCAAATAAAGAATTAATTATATATCTCTTCTAATATAATTATTGATTATTGAAAATAATATGACACTAAAAAAGTACAACTAAAATGTAATTTGCTGACCTGTAATATTCTCACAAAATGAGATGAATGGAGGTACAATAAACTTAAATTTTAAAAAGTGCTTCATTTTCTAAGAGGTCTTTAGTGACAGAAGCTAAATTAACTAAAAATATTAATGTTCTCAACCCAGAAAAACAGAATCATAAATTTCATTGCATAGCCTATCCATGTATTACAAGTGATGTCCTGAAAGCCAGCCTAGTTAAACAAGACAGCAAGAATTAATCTATAGAATGATATGCACACTGGAAACATGCAATAGTGAAAATGCCAAATTAATTGGAAATTAAAATCTTAGTGAATTTGAACATGTCTTAATGCACATTTAACTCAGGCTTTGTCTAGGAATCACTTAACATCATTTTCACTTTTTCTTATATATAAGTTTGAGGTGACATACTAATGATGAGACTCAGATATTATTGATGAAAGGGCTATTTTAATTTCTACAATCTCCAAAAATTATCTTTTACCTTGTACTCCTTTTTCTCTTTTCTTTCTTATTCTTCTTCCTTGTTTAATTGCTTAGTATATTTGTGCGCCTTCTTTTCTCCTCTTACAGGTTGAAAAGCTACGAGATATAGCCTACTCTCAAGAAAATACCAAGATACAGGTATAGTTGATAAGCAAATACATACATTATAAATATAAGAAGAAATCAGAGAAAACAAATGAAGTGAGGGTAGAATCAAGAGACTATTGAGTGGAGGAAGTAGACAGTAGTTCAGCCTCTGTAGCCTGAACAGAGTAATACAAAAGAACCAGAGGAGAAAATACATCAGTTGGATTCTGAAGCAGTGGAGAGGGAGAATTACAGAGGCATTCCTTAGAAAACAATCAAACTCCACCAAAGCAAACTTAACGGAAGACATGAGACTTGAGTGGGGCCTTAAACGACAGATATTCAATTAATTAGCAAAGAGAGAATCATATTCAAATGTTACCAAGTGTACATTCAAAATCATATGTGTTGCATTGAAATTGGATTGGATTAGGGAAAAAAGATTTTGTAAGGATGAAAATGTGAGCAACATTACCAAAGACAATGGGGTGAGAGGACTGAGAAACTGAGTAAGTTAGCCTGGGAAAGAATACAAGAAACTTCATGGTCACACCAAAATATGTGCAGTTGAGGTAGCTGATAATGAGGAGACATTATTGACATGCACAGATATCAATATAATTTCTGTGTGATGGATATTTCTTAATCTCAAAGACAGAAAAATGACAGAAAAAAATGGTGATTCCTTAAATAGAGCTTCTCCCCAGAGCCACCTCACCCATTTGGATCATCACGTTGAAATGTGTGTGAGGTATCAGGGAGCTGGAGTCAGATCCTACAAGACATGGTACAAGTATGCTCATTAGCAATGCCATTTCTCTTATCAAAAAGTACAGAGAAAGTGTCAGCTAGAAATTACATGATGTATTCCCAAAGGGAAATGTTTTTTAAGAGCTATGTTGTTCATGGGTGAAATGCTAATGTCCTCTGAGATCTGGCTGGCAATTAAAATGAAAGCTTTGTTATAATATGTCAACCTCTTAGCTATGAAGAGTAGGA
Organism: Cacajao melanocephalus; assembly: GCA_963573385.1. NCBI lineage: Eukaryota > Metazoa > Chordata > Mammalia > Primates > Pitheciidae > Cacajao > Cacajao melanocephalus. Next base: position 13,141 of record CAUYLG010074662.1, on the reverse strand, counting down.
ATCTTACAAGAAGTTACCCAAGCTATTTTATTTGACAGTATCCCAAGTATGCCACCCTTTTAAATATCAACTGTCCTCTATTACTCAAAGTAGATGTATTTCTTAACTTTTATATAGTTGGTAAATGCTTTCTCAGCACTGTTCTAGTTTGTAAGTGAAACATAAAGCTGTGACATACTATTTTAGCTTTGTCAGAACAGATCAGGCGGCACTTAGCTGACACCTATTGGAGCAGTCATGAAACTACTTATGCCCCTATGGCCTAAAAAGAAATTTGCTAAAGATTTGGCACCAATTCTGTTCCATTTGTTTTCCCTAGCAGTACTTACATGTGTGTGTGTGTATGTGTGTGTATCAGAGTCCTGTGTCTCTAAGCATTATGATGGTCCATGGATTTGTATTGGATGGCCTATAATCAATAGGTTAACCTACGCTGAATTACACAAAGTGACCAGGTTAAGTCTTAGAAAAAAACATGTTTATGTAAGAGATAAGCTTACTCTGGCAGGTAAATTTACTTCCTTTGCACCTGCTAAGATTTTTAGTTACACTTTGAAAGTTCACCCTAAGGTATGAATATTTCAAGGGGGTGTGGTCAGCACTTCTGTGGAGATAAGCAATCAAGACTACCAAAAAAAAAAAAAAACAAAAAAAAAAACTGAATTCATTCATGTATTCATTCATTCAGTTGATCATCTGCTTAATAAGCATGTATATCAGAGTTCAGAAACTGGTGGCTACTGAAATACATTCAGATCCCAAACATTATTGCTTACCTATGTGAACCCTGAATATCTGAGACAGGTCACAGTCAATTTAGGAGGTTTATTTTTCCAAAGTTAAGGATGTGTGCCCATGACACCACCTCAGCAGATTCTGACAACATGTGCCCAAGGTGGTCCATGAACAGCCTGGTTTTATAGTTTTTTTTTTTTTGAGACAGAGTCTTACTCTGTCACTCAGGCTGTAGTGCAATGGCACAATCTCAACTCACTGCAACCTCTGCCTCCCAGGTTCATGCGATTCTTCTGCCTTAGCCTCCTAAGTAGCTGGGTCTATAGGTGCATGCCACCATGCCCAGCTAATTTTTGTATTTTTAGTAGAGCCAGGGTTTGCCATGTTGGCCAGGCTGGTCTTGAACTCTGACCTCAGGTGATCCACCTGCTTTGCCCTCCCAAAGTGCTAGGATTACAGGAGAGAGCCACTGCACCTGACCTTGTTTTATGTATTTTAGGGAGACAAGAGATATCTATCAATATATGTATGATAACAATTGGCTTGTTTCAGAAGGCGGCTTCCAGGTTGTAGGTAGATAAGAGACAAATGGTTACATTCTTTTGAGTTTCTGATTAACCTTTCCAAAGGAGGGAATCAGATATGCATTTATCTCAGTGAGCAGAGGGATGACTTTGAATAGAATAGGAGGCAGGTTGGCCCTAAGCAGTTCCCAGCTTGACTTTCCATTTAGCTTGGTGATTTGGCGGCTCCAATATTTACTTTCCTTTCATATCTATTAACTTTTAGTTGAATGATTCCCTAACATTTTTAAATAGAAAACTTTAGTGTAAGAATCTGATTCCAGGAATCTCCAGAACAATTAGAAGATCAGGTGACACAGTTTCCATTCTTGGAGGACAATAATTGACTAGAGCTCAGGACAGGCTGTCTCCTACCTGCAGGCCCCTTTGAGCTCCCATGCTCCCTCTCCTCTTAATTGCTCATATGATTTATAGTATACATTATTCAACTAGGTCCTTAATTACATTGTGTCTGACCTTTGGGTGTGTAGGCTTTAGAGCTTTGCTGAAAAATGATATACCTTTTAATATCGGAAAATAAAAACTCTTTGTTGTAGAAGGAGTAGCGTTTTACTCTATATGCCGAGGGTGTGGGTGATAGTTACTACCTTAGGTTTCTGCCAACGGTTCCATTTTATTTTTGATTGGAGGAGGGAAGAGTTTGCTCAATCTCTGTTAAACCCTTTTAAGGGATTTCTAATCCACAGGGCTAGCTCCTGGGAGCCAGAATTATACTTTGTTACTCAGTTTTCATTGAATATCCAAGGAAACAGATACAGACTCAAGATAGGCCAATAAGATTCTCTCTTCCAGATATTTGTACATGGATTTTATAGCTCTTCAGTGTCTGTATGTTGACATGGACAGGACACAGAGAAATACAGTGTAGAAGAGGGTGGTTCCTTGGAAAAGGCACCACTCTGAAGCCTGAAAACCCACGGCCCAAAGTGGGAAGAGGCATTCCTGTTTTCGTGTCCAAAAGTTGACTTTTGGCCCTTATGTCCCCCTATCCTGTACACATATAAACCCCAGACCCCAGGCTTCAGAAGCAGATGAGGAGATGAACAGAAAAGCAGAAGAACAGCAGAATGGCATGGCAAAGAAGGAGAGAAGAGAAGGAGTGGTTGAACACTAAGAGGAGTTTGGCTGTGCAATCAGAGAGGAGATTGGCGGCTTGACGGCCAACCTCCAGGTGAAGATCATCTTTCCACCCCATCCTGCTTCCAGCTCCCCATCCATCCCACTGAGAGCCACCTCCACCACTGAATAAAACTCCCACATTCATCCTTTTAGTCCATGTGTAAACCAGTTCTTCTTACACGCCAGACAAGGACCTGTGTATCAAGAAGACACTGAGCTGTTTAACATTTAAGCTGTCTGCAGAAAGCAAGGCTAAAAGAGCACCCTGTAACACATGCCCATTTGGGCTTTGGGAGTCACAGTCTCCCACCCCTGGATACTGCCACAGGGCTGGAGCCCAGGGGCACTTGCCCCAGCTCCAGCACCTTGACCATCTCTGTGCACCCCTACTTGCAAAGAATTTGAGTGGTGCACCACTCAACCCCAAGGGCTGCAGGTGTGCGTAGGATGTACTGGCAAATAGAGGCCAAACAGGCGAACCATGTTCTGAAAGAGGGGTGGTCAGGAAAACCTCTCATCTCAATATGACAAGAAGTATATGAGAAAGACATATTTTTATGAAATAAATCAAATAGCAAGAGAGTCAGTCTTCAGAGAACAGTGACAACAATGACAGTGACAAATGAAACAAATTTCCAGAGAAATATATAATTGAAGAATGAAATTTTGAAGACTTTTCAGTGCTGTTTTCTTGTCTTTCTTTTCTTTGGGGTTAATAGGATATTATATTCATGTATATTTAAAACAAATTATCTCCTTTGCCTTAGTTTAATCTCCATTACTTAAAATGAATCTGATCTAAACCAGCAGCTCCCAGACTTTTTAGCATCAGGGACCAGTTTCATGGAAGACAATTTTTTCCATAGACTGGGCACATTGGGGGAATGTTTTGAGATAATTCAAGTGCATTACATTTATTGTGCACTTTATTTCTATTACTTTACATAGCAATATATAATGAAATAATTATACAACTCACCATACTGTAGAATCAGTGGGATCCCTGAGCTTGTTTTCCTGCAACTGCACAGTTCCATCTGGGGATGATGGGAGACAGTGACAGATAATTAGGCATTACATTCTTAAAAGGAGCATACAACCTAGATCCTTTGCAAGTGCAGTTCACAACACGGTTCACATTCCTATGAGAATCTGATGCAGCTGATGTGACAGAAGATGGAGTTCAGACGGTTATGAGAGCAATGGGGAATGGCTGTAAATACAGATGAAGCTTCCCTCACTTGCCTGCCACTCACCTCCCACTGTGCAGCCCAGTTTCTAACAGGCCACAAATCAGTACTGATCCATGGCTCAGGGTTGGGGGGCCCTGATCTAAACTGTTACCATGGGAAAAGGAAAAAAATCTCTTAAGCTGAGGCTCTAACAGATAACAGACAATAATGATATTCTTCACCACCCATCATACTTAAGGAGTAAGAAGAATAATACAAATTCATCATCTTAGTTTAATTCTGTTGTCTAAAATCTCCTTGGTTTTCTAAAATCAAGCCATATCCTGTACTATGCATATTTCCAATTTTAAGCATGCAGAATTATAAATCATTATATTTTTTTATCACTGTGTTATTCTGTTTTATTGTTTGTTTTTCCTAGTTTGAATGCTATCTCTTCTAAATTTAAATGCAGCAAGTTGGATGCATAAATTAATATTTATTTTATTAGAATTCTAGTAGTAAATACAATGATATTGAATATTTCCAAGTTGTTTTCTAAAACCTCCTTCTGAGCCAGTAGCTTGAGATAGTCTCTTTTCATAATGAAGAAAAATAAAACATCTCATTAATGAATTATTTTGCATATGAAATCCATGCAGTCTTGGTATGGGAACCATAAAGATTACTGAGATAGGAATAATGCCGTAAGCCGAAGTGATATTGAGCTCCAGTGACTATTTCTTTAAACCGACCTTCAAATGCTTTAGTATAATGTAACAAGTGGGACTGTGTCTTAAACTTCATGCTGTCATTTTTTTTTTTTAAATCTCAGACATATATTACCTTTAAGCAACTCGTTGTATAAATGGAAAGAGGATCAACTTAATTACTAGAACAGCAAATTAACATGTGTTTAGAAAATGCAATATATATATACATTGCAAAAGTATTTTATTTCACAATGTTTTACTGAAAGATGTTTTTATATCAGGCCAGTACTAACTGCCTAGAGATAGGTAAACTACCTACCTTGACCACAGGCTGCTAGGTCATACTAAAATGGGAATAACATTTGAGTCATTGTTCTTTTTACATAGGAATCACTAATGTTTTTAAGCTGCTTTTTTTCATAGTGGGGAAAGGCATATCTTTATCTCTGTTCAATCACTATCCCTAAGGATCATAATAATTGCAACTAATAATTAGTAAGTCCTTTTTATGGCACTATATACTTTACATTTGTTGTTCCCTATTCCTCACAAGATCCTTATTAGCTATATTTCACAAAAAGGGAAACTATATCCTAGGGAAATTAGGTAATTTGTTTAAAGTCACACAGCTAAGAAGTGATAGGGCAAAAATTCATACTGTGGAGGTAGATGTATCTACCTCTGTTGTGTCTGTAGATAAATCACTACACTACACTTTATACATGTTTAGTGGTTTAAAATTGGTAAACTCTTTTGACCATCACAAAAACAAGATGATAAAAGACAGATGCTATTATTAGCACAACTTCATAGGTGAGGCTCTCAAGGAAGTTCACCTTAAAGAAGCAATCATTGTCCCAGTCATAACCTGAATCAGACATTCCAGTTCTGTGCTCATTGGATTGGCACTATCTAAGTGAGAATTCTTGGCAGAAGAAATCCATTTCAAACTAGCTTAAGCACATAAAGGAAATTTATTTAAATTATTCATGTGTTCTCATTGAACATAAGGGCAGATGTGTGTTCAGACTAATGAGCAAATGGAATCATGTTCTCAATACTTGAGTAACTTTTTCTTCATACTGTATGCACATCAGTTTCATTCTTCTTGCTCTCTCCATAGCCAAGTTGTCCGATTTTCCTCACCTCTTTTTAAAACTGTATCTTTCTGAATTCTTGTCTCAGTCTAGTCCAGAGGTTGGCAAAATGTTTCTGAGAGAGAGATGGTAATTACTTAGGGTTTTCCTAGCCAAGAGGTCTCTGTACCAGCTACTCAACTCTGCCCTGCAATGTGAAAAATGTCACAGACAATACCTAAATAAATAAATTCGAAAACGTTCCAATTAAGCTTGATTTATAAAAACAGGCAGTGAGTTAAATTTTGCCCATGAGGAGAGCTATAGTGTGCAGACCCCTAATCTAGTCCATAAAAATTGATGACAAATTCTAAAATCAGGCCAGGCATGATGGCTCAAGCCTGTAATCCCAGAACTTTGGGAGGCTGAGGTGGGTGGATCACCTGAGTTGAGTCGAAACAAGCCTGACCAACCTGGTGAAATCTGTCTCTACTAAAAACAGATGGTGGGTGCCTGTAATCCCAGCTACTTGGGAGGCCGAGGCAGTAGAACCACTTGAACCTGAAGGTGGAGGTTACAGTGAGCCAAAATTGTGCCATTGCATTCCAGCCTGGGTGACAGAGAGAGACTCCATCTCAAAAAAAAAAAAAAAAAAAGAAAAGAAAGAAATTCTAAAATCATGACAATCTACCACTGTGACTCTGAATGTTCTATAATTGGTACCTTTATAGATGAAACACCCAGAGTAAATAGTAGTTTAACCAATCTCACTATTAGCAACCCTCACTGCTCAGCATTGGGATCAAAGATCAAGCAGGTTTGCTTTTCCATACTGGCACCCAGAGGTGGGGTCTGAAGGGTGAGTAACATGCAAACCAAAAAATCTTTTTCCTTATGCTTCTAAGCCTTTTCCTTTTTGCATTTCTTCGGAGGGTAGAGGACACTGTGCACTACCCCACCCCAAGGGCTGCAGGTGTGCGTGGGATGTACCTGTAAATGGCAGCTCCCTGGATCCTGGCTCCTGGCCAGGGCTGGGGTTGTCTGAGGGTGCCCAAGGTCAGGCTGACCAGGCTCCCTGCCACGCATCCATGGAGGATTCCCCTCTAAGGCCAAGGGGTCCCAATGATGGGACAGCAATTAAGTTTTTCTCTCTGGTGGAGGAAGCTATTAGCATAAGAATAAGATGTTCTTCCCAAGGCATCTTTTCTTTTCTCTACCTTGTCAGCAGTTGACTTTTAAGCAAGGTTTTTTTTTTTTTTTCTTTTGTTTGTTTTTTTCCTATTAGAAGACATTTTGCTGGGCTGGGAATGATGCGGACCACTGTATTCTCTGTAATGTTTTAATTATGAAAAAGGATTTGTGATGTTTATTTTAAGCTGTAGCCAAACTAATGTGCTTTGCATGACTTTCTGTATGGTCAGTTGCAAATTTTGCTTCAGCCTCCATTTGGTTTTATGTTCTTGGGAGCAAGACCTGTAACCTTGAGGCAAAGCTTTGTTCTAGTCTCTGCTATTTTACAACGACAGCCCAGGGCTCAATCCTGGCTTAGGGAATGAGTCCTTTCTGGTTTATATCTGCAAGACCTTTTTTTGTCTATTAACTCTCTTCCCCTCCACAAACTGTCTTGGATTTTTGTTTCTCTTAGTCTTTACTAAAGTTTGAAAGCCAGAAACATTGGCCACTTGGTAATAAGTCAGGAAATAAGAGAGTTAAAAGGACTTTCTTAAGGAGTGCTCAGCTTAATTAAAAATAGATATCCAAGTAATAGGTATATTAAAAAGGCCTTTATGTTTTTCTTTTCTTGGATCTTGTTTTGCTAGAGAAAGGGATTTTGTTTTAGGTTGACTGAATTTTCTCCATTTTACCTTGCCAATCTCAATGCACACATGAGAGGGGAGAGACCTCTGTTTTCCTCATGGAACCCCAGGAATTTAATGCAAATAGATCCCTCTCAAGATCTGTTTTTGCCCTATCTATGCCTGTATATCAGGCCTTAGAAGCTGCATGTTTTCCTTGCCCTGTCTCCTAAAGGGCTCCACACAGAGGCCGATAATCAAAATAGGAGATTGGCAAACTAAAGATCTTATGGTGACTGGGTTTTCTTCTTCCTGTCTGTGTATATGTATATATGTATTGTGTGTTATGTCTATGAAAATAACTCTAATTAATTGGCCTAAAAGAAGATAAGTGCTTGGATCAAATATCTTTTTAAGGGAAGATAAATGCTACGGTACCTTTCAGTTCATGTGACTTTAATCTTTAAGAAATAAAAACAGCCTTAAAAATTATTGGTAAAAAGCAGATGTTGTCAAGAAATAAATAGGTGGACTAAATTATGCAGGTCAAGTCCTAGGTTAGCTAAGTGTTTTAAGGTTATATATTGCTTTCTGTATTTTGAAAACTGTTTGGCTTACCTGCTCCACAATTGGTAAGGCCTGGGGACATATAGAAGTAACCATGCCCCAATTTTGCTGAAAGGGGTCAAATCTTGGCTGCACCTAGCACATAATTAAAACAACTTACCAGGTTTTACATTAAAGTTAAAAATTGCTAGGTATTAACATTATAACATGTAATGGAAACTGGAAACTACTAGAAATAGATTTACTTGCAAGTTGTATAAGAACAATAAAATGTGTTTTTAGTAAAATATTACAAAAAAGCATAAAAATGTAAATTCTCACCTAGGTTAAATAATTGTTTTAAACTATATAAGATAAAGCTAAAAGGCAAACAAGATGTGGAAGGATTGTAAAAATAAATCTTGCAAAAATTCTATGTGTAAACATATTGACTACCTTCAAAAGGGTATTATATGGTTTTTCTGTAAAGTGATTATTAAAATAAAAGCATGAGTTACTCTTAAGGCACTAATACGCTCAGGGTTATAAAGGTTTTGTTGCATTTTAAATATCTGAGTCATCATTTTGGAAAAATAAATAACTTATGGTAATCTAGAATTCACGTGTTTTAAACCTCTAACATATTTAATGGGCTTCCAAAAATCAAACTTCAATTTCAAAATTGTCTTTCCTGATACCTGGCTTTTGGATGCTTCAGAGGGTCCCTGGAGTATCCAAAAGAGAAGTAAATGAGATCTTGTTCAATATTCTTTAGGTGATATTTTAGTCAATAATATTTTGGTCAACTAATATATGTTCCAAATTTGTATGGAATTTCTGAAATTCTAATGTCTGAGTATATGCTGTCAATCATAATTAAGGATGTTATGTTAAGTTATTGTAAACCATGGAGATAACCAAACTTGTTTGTCAATTGTGTTTCTAAATGTAATTATCCTGGACATTTTGTTATTCACAGAAAAGTGTTGTTGTCATTTTAATCATTTTCAAAAGATGATTTATAATAAACTATAAAACTTTGACACAAAATATCCTTTTCTTTCCCTTGTTGGAGGAGGACTCAATTCTATAGCTTCATCTTAGCGTTTGGCTTATGATAAGGAGTCCATGCAACCCTACTGACATTCTTTTTCCCAAACTGAATTCCAAGCTTTGGGTCAAAGCCCTAGGAAAGAAAACTGTATCCAAGGGATCCATAGGTAGATAATAATAGAAGTTACAAGGCACAACAGAGGTGAGCATGTCTGATCCCTGCCAATTAGGCCAAGCTTCTCGTTTCATAGATAAAGATCACGGTAGTTTCCATGGCACAAATGAGATCTAGGGAATTCAATGATACTGACAGTAGGGGAGACAGAGTATACGTTGGTAATACTACCACCCCTTAAGCCCCTCTGTTAACGTGGGTGAAAGCCATTTTAACACCCATGGGCAGCACCCTGTCCTGGTTGCTGGGACCCAGGGATATAAGGACAGAGGAAAGAAGGAGAAATGTCTCACTTTCCTTCTGTCGTGTACCCTGAGTATTTGCTAGGAAGAGAAAGGAACCAGGGATGCCTGCTCCCCTCTTTCTAGATGAATATCCATTCATCTTTAGTCTGCACCCCTTTCGAATGCATCCTGAACCCCTAGGACTCCTTTGTAAAAATGCCTTTCTTTTTTCCTTTTTCTTTCCCTGTCCTTTCTTCACTGATAGGTAATTGTGTCTCTGTAACATGGGACACTCCGCTGACACACATCCTCCAAACTGGGAAGAGTTAATTTGCCAAATCTTGAACTGGTTGGCTTAGGACTGGGCTCAGGGGAAGGGAAACCAGAAACCTAACATGCGAGCAAAAGGATAAACATTTTTTTTTACCAGTCGGGCTTTTGGTCTCCCTGTCTCTATAAAAACTGGTAAAAGTTTTCAAGATTATTGAGCTGTCCTCCTCCCTACTTGTGTAGTTTTCATTTATGTTTTCTAATAACCTTGTTTGTCTCTTCTCACCTTCAGGCCATCAAACTCCAAACAATCATACAACTGGAGCCTCATGATGGCCCCTTCTGCTGGGAACCCTTAATCCTCTGAAGGAGCTCTGACTGTCATTTTCCCAAAACAGCACATCCTGTCAGCAGTAAGCTGCGGTTAACATTAGTCTTTATCCTTAAGCTTATTCTTATTCTAATAGCAGTTAGATGTACTTCTTTAGAGGGGTGAATGATAAAGACAGGAGGCAGCCAAGGATGCCCCAGCAAAACCCAACTATCAATCATAAAACAGCCTGAGCGCAGAAAAACCAGAGTGCTAGTCCTGCATGAAGTCCACTCTTTCTCAACTGATTCTTTCTAAATAAAGCCCACCTGTGCACTGGGAGGATGGGGTGAGGCCTTGGAAAGATTTTGCCATTTGCAGAGGGTAGAAGCCTGGCCTCACTTGTTCCTGGGTGGTGACCTGGGATTCAATCTGTGAGATAGGGGCCGTTAACAGGAACCTCTCTTGCTTTACAGAGACTTTTTTTTCCCTTTTTTATAAATTTCATTCCTCCTCACCCTTCAAAGTGTCTGTGTGCCTAACTTTTCCAGGCTGTGTAACAAGAACCTGTTTTGTTCTACAACAGTATTATGTCTCGAATTGACTGATTTTAGGTTTTTGGTCTGTTATTCATAGCACTCTACTCTTGGTTACAATGCCGATGCTAATTAGGCGGTTTTGGATCAGAAGAGCCAAAAAGCTTAAACTAAAATTATATAGACACAGGAAGACATTGTAAAAAGAGTAGTATGTTTTCTGAAATCTAAATGTACAGAAGCATTTAGGTGAAAGGTACAATTGGAAACTGGCATTCCTATGATGTGAGGACTTCCCCTTTTTCCTTTTTTCATCTGCTTCATAGGCCTCTTTACCGAGATGCATTCCCCAAGTTCCCTTAGCATCAAATTCAGTCTTTAACTGTTTTGGCACTTTACATCCAGTCATACAGAGACCTGGGATTTTCTTTCTCCATTCCAGCTCTAAAGTACCTTAAACAAAAACCTGACTGGGCTACCTTGGAATTGAGGTTCATGCTCAAGTCACTCAGGTGTACTCAGAGGATTGGGTTGGATTGAAAAATGACTGCTCCTGCTATAAGATGTTGATGAGGAAGCAGAGGGTAACCTCTAGAGAGCCAAGCTGAGGTAAAAAAAAAATTTAGGGATGTCTACAATGTGTACACTCATGATTTAAAAAATAAAACATAACAAATTCCTCACATTTGACATGTCATAAATGCTAGAATGTTCTTATACATTTTTAAATGCCCATACATATTTCTAATTTCATCTAACAAAGGAAGAGTTACTGAGCTCTTAAAAAGCACTGGGTGAACCCAGAAATGAATCCTAGAAAACTTAGACTAGAATATTTTATAATTTAAGGAATAAGGACATATATGAATGCAATTGACCCTTGAACAGCACAGGTTTAAATTGCACAGGTCCACTTATATGCTGATTTTCTTCTGCCTTTGCTCTCCTTGAGACAGTAAAACAAACACCTTCTCTTTCTTCTCCTTAGCCTACTCAATGTAAAGATGATGAAGATGAAGACCTTTATGATGATTCATTTCTATTTAAATATATTTATATACTTTAAATATGGTGTCTCATGATTTTCTTAATAGATTGTCTTTTCTCTGGTTTACTTTATTGTAAAAATATGATGCATATAAAAAATGTGTGTTCATAGACTGTTTTAGGTTATTGGTAAGGTTTCCAGTCAATAGCAGGCTACTCATAGTTACATTTTAAGGAAGTCAAAAGTACTGTGCTGTGGGTTTGCACCTCTCACTCTTGGGTTGCTCAAGGGTCAACTATAAAAGTTATACTCCATTGTGAAAAAACAAAGATAACCTCTTCCCTCCAGGAACATCCCACAGTATCTTAAAAATGGAAGAGAATTTATTTAATTTAATTAATTTATTTATATAAAAATTCCCAAAGGTAAGCTGTTAGGAAATCCAGGACAATTCCACAATATCGAGTGGGACCCAGGGTCCTCCTGTTTTACATCTCAGTCATCCTTACTTAACATGTGTTTATCACCTCCTAGTCACAAGTGAGATGACTCACATGAAGCACTGAATTGGTATTTCAGGAAGAAACAGAATGAAAAGCTGACACCAACTGATACTACACTTGATCTTACCTAAAGCCCAAGAAGCAATTTACAAGCTGAAACAATTCACTTCTTAGGGTACATTCTTAAAAGTCCCACCCAAAGGCCAGGTGTGGTGGCTCATGCCTGTAATCCCAGCACTTTGGGAGACTGAGATGGTGGATCACGAGGTCAGGAGTTCGACAGCAGCCTGGCCAAGATAGTGAAACCCCGTCTCTACTAAAAATACAAAAAAATTAGCTGGGCATGGTGGCATGCACCTGTAGTCCCAGCTACTCGGGAGGCTGAGGCAGAAGAATTGCCTGAACCCAGGAGGTGGAGGTTGCAGTGAGCTGAGATAGCACCACTGCACTCCAGCCTGGCAACAGAGTGAGAGTCCATCTCAGAAAAAAAAAAAAAAGTTCCACCCAATAACTTCTGCATAAATCTTATATGTCAAAATTAGTCATATGGAAACAGAATAATATATTTTATGGAAGCATATTAAAGATCTTAATAAGAAAGGAGAAGAACGTAAATTAATCAAGCAATTAGCCATTTCTGCATTCTTAGATATTTATGTAAATAGATATAATTTTAGATAGACTTACAGATATTTGGAAGGTACAGAGAATATTTCTGTAGTGGATGATTATGGAACATTTCATTATATCAGAATGGATTTTAAACTGTTAAAGGTATAATAGGAACATACGGTTAATAAAGTGGGAGTGAAAAGAGAAACTGATGCTATTGACTAGAAATAGAGAGAAAGAAAACTGCAGGGCAGGCACTGAGAAAACCAATTGTGTGGTTAAGGCAAAAAGACTGTGAAAGGAGGAATGAGATGTAATTTTAGAAAATCTTGGTTGGGCATGGTGGCTCACACCTCTGATCCCTGCACTTTGGCAGGCAGAGGAGGGTGGTTCACCTGAAGTTGGGAGTTCGAGACCAGCCTGACCAACATGGAGAAACCTTGTCTCTACTAAAAATACAAAATTAGCCAGGTGTGGTGATGCATGCCTGTAATCTCAGATACTCAGGAGGCTGAGGCAGGAGAATTTTTTGAAACTAGGAGGCAGAGGTTGCAGTGAGCTGAGATTGTGCCACTGTACTCCAGCCTGGGCAACAAGAGCGAAACTCCATCTCAAAAAAAAAAAAAAAAAAAAAAAAAAAAAAAAAAAAAAAAAAAAAAAAAAAAAAAATGGTGTTTTTTTGTATTGTTTTTTATGGCAATAGGAAAGATAAAGATAAGAAAAAAAAAA
>CAUYLG010074661.1:0-73488 GCA_963573385.1 Cacajao melanocephalus | reverse complement strand
TGTACCAGTTTTAACCTGGGGACACCCTTTCTATGTTTTATCATCATATTAAAAAACTAAACATTTTTGCATTGGAAACTGTTTAAAACAAAACCCACCACAAAATTATTTTTTTTTTTTTTTTTTTTTTTTTCATAGTATGGCTTGGGCTTTCCTTTTTTTTTTTTTTTTTTTTTGATTTTTATTCTAAACTGTGAGGAACTCCATGAACGAAGTACCAAATAGGAACTCCCTTGACAATGGATACAACCAATTTTATTTGCTGCAAAAACAGTCATGTGGATTGAGGACAGGTCAGGTGGAAAACAATTCAACAATCATTGCACTTAGGCTTCTTCCCTGAAGATTTATTTGTTCCAAATTTTTTTTTCATTCTTTAAATCCAGTTTTACCATGGTGCCTTGAATGACCTCTGTAGAAATACTAGAATTCTGATTATACTGTATTGCCATTTCTTTACTCTTTTAAAATAGCTTTTTCATATATATGTTATAGTATGCAGTATATGTTTAGATATCATAGACTATGTCAAGATGGATATACAAGAAACTAGAAACAGTGGTATCTTTGGGCAGGGGAAAAGGGCAGAATGTCCACTTGGTTGCATAATGCTTTCATGTGGTTGAGATGAAAAGGACTCTTTTTCTCAAAGCCATGAGTTATGGCTGATCCAGCAGAGCCCTGACTAGATGACAGTCCCCACTCACTGCCTTAGCCAGATGCCATTGTGCAGCCGATGTCTAGAACAATCTTACATGGCAGCCCTGGAAATGAGGAGCTGGGGAACAAGGATGTGAGGGAGGCTTACATTTCATTGCTGAATAAGCTTTTGTATGATTGCATGTGCATTTCCAATTAGAAATCAAAAAGTAGTATGAGCAAAATTACAGCTAGATAAGAGGAATATGTTCTGGTGTTCTATAACACTATTGGATGACTGTAATTAACACTAATACATAGTTTCAGTCATCTAAAAGGATGATATTGAATGTTCCCAGCACAAAGAAATGATAAATGTTTGACATGATGGGTATGCTAATCACCCTTGTCTGATCCCTACACATTGTAAGTACTGAAACATCACTATGTATCCCATAAATATTATCATTATTGTATGTCAACTAAAAAATAAAACAAAAGCATAAAGAAGTAGTATGTGCTAATACAGAAAAACAGAAAAAACTCCTCTAACACAATAAATTAAAATCATTCAATATCGCAACTCAGAAATCAGTACTATCAGTAATTTAGAATACTTTCCTCTAGGTTTTTTCCCTTACATGCATGCACTCAGTTTTACAACTGAGCTCATGTACAGTATTTTTTTTCCTGCTTTGATTTTTACCTTGTTTTATGTAATATGATTTTTTTCCAAATCAAGAGAAATTTGAACACCTTCTTTCTAATGATAAAAGTATTACACACTCATTGTAGATTATTCAACAAATACAGATACAAGTTAAGATGTTTTCTGTGGTTTTACCTCTCTTTTTTTGGTAACAGCTTTATTGGAATATAATTCACATGCCATACAGTTCACCTGTGTAAAATGCACAATTCAATGGATTGCTATGTATTTACAGAGTTGTGCAACAATTACTATAATCTAACTTTAGAATATGTTTATTGTCCCAAAAAAACCCTAGCAGTCATTTCTCATTTCTCCCTAATTCCCTCTCCCTAATTCCCTCAGCCCTAGGTAACTACTAATTTAATTTCTATCCATATAGATTTGCCTAATCTAGACATTTCATATAAATGGGATCAATATCATATGTGGTCCTTTGTGATTGGCTTCTTTCACTTACGGGTGTTTTTGAGATTCATCTGTGTCTTAGCATAGATTTCATTTGTTTTTTTTTTTTAATTTTTTTTGTCAGTTGCTTATTTCATTATTAATCGATTGATTTTTATTTGCATACCATAAAAATTCACCCTTTTAAAGTGTGCAATTCATTGGTTTTTATTATAATCACAAAGTTGCTCAACTATCCCCACTTTCTAATTTCAGATCATTTTTATCACCCCAAAAAGAAATTTCATATCCATTAATAGTCATTCCCTATTCACTCCACCTCACCCCTCAACCCCTTAGCAACCACGAATTTATTTTCTGTCTCTATAGATATGTGGCTTTTTCGTTTGGCTTCTTTCACTTAACATAATCTTAACATAATGTTTTCAGTATTCATCCATGTTGTAGTATGTACCAGTATTTTATTCCTTTTTATGGCTGAGTATTATTCTATCATATACATATACCACATTCTGTATAACATAAGGTGATAGACACTTGTTTCTGCTTTTTAGCTATTATGAACAATGCTTCTGTGAACGTTCATGTTCAAATGTGTGTGTGTGTGTGAACATATGTTTTTAATTATCTTGAGTATATACCTCGCTCCTTTTTATTGCTAACTAATATTCCATTATATAGATATATCACATTTTAAACATCTGTTCATTGACTGATAAACATATGGATTGTTCCCATAATTTGGCTATTGTGAATAACACTACCATGAACATTTGTGTATAGGGTTTTTTTTTTTTTTTTGAGATGGAGTTTCACTCTTGTAGCCCAGGCTGGAGTACAATGGCATGATCTCAGCTCACTGCAACCTCCACCTCCTGGGTTCAAGCAATTCTTCTGCCTCAGCTTCCTGAGTAGCTGGGATTACAGGTGCATGCTACCACACCTGGCTAATTTTATATTTTTAGTAGAGATGGGGTTTCACCATATTAGTCAGGTTGGTCTTGCACGCCTGATCTCAGGTGATCTGCCTGCCTCAGCCTCCCAAAGTGCTAGGATTACAGACATGAGCCACCACACCTGGCCTTGTGTACAGTTTTTTAAAATGCCTGTTTTCACTTGTGTGGGGCATATATGTAGGAATGGAATTGCTGGATCACATGGTAATTCTATTTTTAACTTTTTTAGGAACTTTAGTCTTTTCCGCAGTGGCTGTACCAATTTGCATTCCCATTAGTAATGTATAAAGATAGCAATTCTCCACATTTTTGCCAACATTTGTTATTATCCATCTAATTATAGCCATTCTAGTGGGTGTAAAGTAGTATATTATTGTAGTTTTGATTTGCATTTCTTCAATGACTAACTAATAATGTTCAGCATCTTTTCATGTCCTGACAAAATTCTTATGATGTTTCTTCAAAGAAGGATATGTTTTCTATAACTCTTTTTTTTTTTTTTGAGACAGAATCTCACTGTGTCACCCAGGCCAAAGTGTAGTGGTGCCATCCAGCTCACTGCAACCTCCTCCTCCTGGGTTCAAACAATTCTCCTGCCTCAGCCTCCCAAGTAGCTGAAATTACAGGTGCTTGCCATCATGCCTAGCTAAATTTTATATTTTTAGTGGATATGGGGTTTCACCACATTGGCCAGGCTGGTCTCCAACTACTGGCTTCAAGCAATCCACTCACCTCGGCTTCCCAGAGTGCTGGGATTACAGGCGTGAGCCACCACACCCGGCGCCTGTTTTCTATAACTCTTTGAAAAGCTTCACTTTATATCTTATTGTCAGAGTTGGGTGTTGTGCCCTCCCTTAGATGAATAGTTCATCCCAGCAACATAGAAAACACCTGCAAAATAAGATTATTTGAAAACGAGGAGAAGAGTTGATAGACAGATAACCAACATTTTCTGCCAAAATATATAACCATGCAAAGAATAAACCAAAATTATCTATAAGCTCACCAGACTGAGATAATAATGGAACTGTTTTAGGGTGAGGAAGTCTACCTTAAATTTCTCTGGTGCTAGTTCCTTCAGAAATAAAACCCCTCTTTTCTTTCTCTGTTATTGACTCAAGACCAAATTATGCAGTTCTTCTCTTCTTTCCTCTCAAATGCTGCCTAAAGTTCCCAGAACTCTTAGTCTGGAGAATACACAACTATTTTCTCCACTGTATAAAATAGCCATAGGTTTCAAGGTTTGTAGCATGCTGCTTCCTGCTGCTTGCTCTTCTTGTATACAATTCATTTTGTAGTTGAGAACAGTACATTGCTATCCTAAAAAGTTAATTTTAGGATAGCAAGATACAAGAAATACTTTCATGTCCTTTTTTGGGGATACTAGGCTTTTCCTTTCTGTTCTTTTGCTCTTACTGCTAAGGGCCAAATAGTTGAAATTCCTAGCAATAATCCTACCAAATTATTCTGTATTTTTAGTGATAATGGGAAAGTAGTTTATTTTTATAACCTATTGCTCATATTTATTTGATGGTCATAGTATACCTGGCCTTGAGAGATTTGTAATACTTTGCAAGCCACTGATAGTGTTAATTTCTGTTTCTCAGTTTACTACTAGCGTTTACTACTATCTGCACCTAGGTAGTATGGTTGATCTTTGGAGAGAAAAGAGTTTGCATATATCTTTTTGTTTTTCTTCTACCATTTATTGTATAGGAGTGAAGAGCCATTGAATTTCAAGTAACTGCTCTTACCTCCCATTAAAAAAAAAATACTGTTTATTATAGATTTTCTTCTCATCATTTTATTCTTTTTTTCAAATTTTACTTTAAGTTCCTTTAAGTTCTGGGATATATATGCAGAACCTGCAGGTTTGTTAGATAGGTATACATGTGCTATGGTGGTTTGCTGTACCTATCAATCCATCATCTAGGTTTTAAGCCCCATATGCATTAGGTATTTGTCCTAATACTCTCCCTCCTTTTGCCCCCTACCCCTTGACAGGCCCCAGTTTGTGATGTTCCCCTTCATGTGTCCCTGTGTTCTCATTGTTCAACTCCCATGAGTGTTATCATGTTCAACTCTTATGAGTGAAAACATGCAGTATTTGGTTTTTTGTTCCTGTGTTAGTTTGCTGAGAATGATGGCTTCCAGGTTCATCCATGTCCCTGCAAAGGACATGAACTCATTCTTTTTTATGGCTGCATATTATTCCCTGGTGTTTATGTGCCACATTTACTTTATGCAGTCTATCATTGATGAGCATTTGGGTTGGTTCCAAGTCTTTGCTATTGTAAATAATGTTGCAGTAAACATATATGTGCATGTGTCTTTATAGTAGAATGATTTATAATCCTTTGGTATATACCCAGTAATGGGATTGTTGGGTCAAATGGTATTTCTGGTTCTAGATCCTTGAGGAATCACCATGCTGTCTTCCATAGTAGTTGAACTAATTTACATGCCCACAAGCAGCGTAAAAGCCTTCCTATTTTTCCACAGCCTCACCAGCACCTGTTATTTCCTGAATTTTTAGATCACTGTTTTATTCTTAATTAAATTAGGTGAACCCAAAGGGTGGACTTTTTGTCATGTTAAGTTCCTAGAGTATTAAAACACATCCTAGAACCATCCATGCCCACTATGGACTGAATCTTTTGTCCTCCCAAAATCCATATTTGAAACTATACTCCAATGTGATAGCATTTGGTGGAGCATTGGGAGGTAATTGGGCTTGGATGAGGCCATGGGGCTGGGGTGCCCATGATAGGATTGGTGTCTTTATAAGAGACTGAAAAGACCAGAACTCTCTCTGTCTTGGGAGAAAACAGCCACCTGGAAACAAAGAAGAGGGCTGTTACCAGAAAACTAATTGGCCAGCACCTTGATTTTGTACTTCTTGGGCTCCAGAGCTGTGAGAAATAAGTTTCTGTTGTTCAGACCACTCAGTCTGTGGGACTTTTGTTATAGCATCCTGAACTGTCTAAGACAATACCTTATAAATTTTAGTCTGAGGCCCAAAGCAAATTATAAATACAAAAGATATTCATTCTCTTGTCTCTTAATTAAAGTGAAAGGACTGAAAAATTGGCAACTACACCATTTAGAAAATGCTTTCATAAATGCTTTTCCCACTGACCTTTAGTAAATCATCCTGCTTCTCTGTGCCACAGTTTCTTTATCCATTAAATGGGGCCAAAATAACTTTCTCCTTCTTGTTCTTGGGAAAATATATGTGAGAATCAACTGGTGATATAAGCGAAGCTGCCTCTATTTATTTAGGAAAAAAATAATGCTGCTATATAGACCAATTTTTGACTATTTTATTTTTGTCATTGTTGAAGTACATGTAGGTTAAGTATAAATAAAAGGTGACAAATTCTGGAGGTGGGAGATCAGTCACAAGATTGATACTATTTCTTCCTTAAAAAGGTGGCCAGCCCTTTCCCTCCGATCCACTGGGCTTCCTTTGGACCATCTTCCCATTCGGATGCTTTTACATCTACACAAATAACTTCTAAAATTTGATCTGGTAGGAATTTCCAATATCTGCTCAGTGGATTGACTAGTAAAAATGGGTACAACACAAAGCTTCACACCATGCTGCCCTTTTTGTTTGTACTTCTTCAGACAGTATAGATAGAATCCCTCCTCTTTTCTTTGAACAAGGACAATCTAATTTGATAAAATAACAGATGAGGTTTTTGAGGAAGATAAGAAAGTTTTGCTTTGTTTTCTTCCCCCTTCTCCGTCCCCCAGAAGTGAAATGAGTTTGCCAAAGCCAAAGAACAGATGCTGAAGAGGTGCCTTAGTGGTGGATACTATTTAGCTTGTAGAGTTTTAGCCCTTTGTGATGCCAAAAAGCCATTCATAGTCATGAAGACAGCTGCAGAAAGTTAACCAGCCTGCTGGTCAGCCTTGGGCTATGAGGGGACAATGGCTGCTTCCTCCGATTCAGGCTCCCACCACCCCTACAAGTTTCTTTCCATCTCTTCCTGTTTGAGGCCAAGACTGAAGGATGTCCCTTGCTTTCTCAGTCAAAGGGAAAGAGAAAGAAAGCAGGAGACCAGTCACCTAGCCTCTGGCTCCAGTGGCATTGAAACAGAACTTGTCCCCTCAGACCTCCTGCCTCCTTTTTGGAATGGTATGCAGAAGGACGAGAGGCATTCAGACCCCCACCCCCTGAGTTAGGAGCCTGCCACTGCATAGTTGGGGATCCCTCCCAGAGGCCACAAGAGAAGCTTGCTTTGAAGGTGGCACTATTGCCCACCAACCTCTTACCCCATTCTGCATGTGAAGGCCCCAGGGTTCGCAGGGACTGAGGGAAAGTAACACTTAGCTACGCAGATATTCCAATGGCCCCTGCTTCAAGCTCTTTCTTTGTACCGAGAACTCTGCAGCAGCCTCCCTGCTGGACTTTCCTGGTCCCCTACCCCTCGAGCATCCCCCCTCACCCTTTTTCCTTACATTGTACAAATATGGGATCCTTCTTGCCACAAGCATTGTCCTCAAGGCTCCCTGTGCCTTGGATTGCTATCATGTACCTTCATCATCACCCTGGCTCTCCCGTACTCAGCCTTCAAGTCTCAGCTGAAAGTCACATGCTCAGGGAGGCATCCCTTAATCCCCCCATCCTCACTCACTTGTCTCTATTAGAGCCCCTGTGGCAGTGCCTGTTCCTTTACATTCCTTGTTCAGATTCCTCCTCTGACTTCCCCACTCTACTCTAGGACTCGCTTAGACAGAGATTGTCTCAGTCTTGTCAGTGTTCTGAGTACTTAGTTCCCTGCTTGATGCATAGGGCAAACTCAATACATAATTTTTTAATGAACAAGAGTATGTATTTTGGGAATGGATGAACCACTTTCTGTATTCAGAAAATAGTTGAGACAAATAGTCATTTATTGGTTGGTTGAGACAAATAGTCATTTATTGGTTGGTTCAATAAATGTTTATTGATTGTCTGCTATGTGCCAGCAACTGGGGAAACAAATATGAAAAAGACCCTTTCTCAGTTTGCACCAGTGTTTTCTGAATGAGGGCAGTTACCAGCCCACCTAGCAGCATGTAGAAATGTGTGGCGGTGCTTTCTGTTGTTGTGATCCTAATGACTGGGGCACTACTGCCTTTAGCAGGCAGAGCCCAAGGCCACTAAACGCTTTCCAGTGTATGTGATACTCCTGCACAAGGAGGAGCCATCCCAGCCAGCCTTCCCTCCACGTCACATAGCAGCAGTTCCTCACATAGTTGACAGTCTAATAGACAAAAGTGAACTGAGAGGAGCAATATCCTGTTACGTGCACAGTCAGAGACTTTCGTAAAAGTGCAGGGTCCAAAGGAGGCATCAGCATTCCACCTTGCGGTTAGTGTGGGGAGGAATGTTTTCTATAAACATGCCAAAGAAAGGCTTCGCTACTACCATGGAAACTCTGATTTAAATAAAATCATTAAAAAAAACTGAAGTACAAAAATATTGCTAGTTGTTATGATAGTTATTCTTCCTTTTGGTGATAAGTATCCAAAAATCGTAAGTGAAAATAATAGGAAACGGCATTCTGGTTATTTCTTGAAAGACTTTGAGTTCATTATACTCAAAATTGTGGCTGTGTAAACAAACAAACAAACAAACAAAAAACCATTATATAGTGATTGCTTCATTTCTTCTGCCTTTTGAAAGAAAATATCAAGAGAGAAGAGAAAGTCTTCATACAACTAGTCATGTGAGAGGAAGAACAGGGTGTAGCATTTATTTTATTTTGTTTTTTATTTATTTTTGAGATAGAGTCTCACTCTGTTGCCCAGGCTGGAGTACAGTGGTGCAATCTCAGCTCATTGCAGCATCCACCTTCCAGGTTCAAGTGATCCTCCCGCCTCAGCCTCCTAAGCAGCTGGGACTACAGGCTCACGCCACTACTCCTGGCTAATTTTTGTATTTTTAGAAGATATTGGTTTCGTCATGTTGGCCAGGCTGGTCTCAAACTCCTGACCTCAAGTGATCCACCCACCTCGGCTTCCCAAAGTGCTGGGATTACAGGCACAGGCCACCGTGCCTGGCCAGGGTGTAGCATTTAATTAGACCAGGGTTCCTTGACCTCTGCACCAGGGACATTTTGGGCAGGAGAGTCCTTTGCTGTGGGGGCCCTCCAGTGCATTATATAATGTTTAGTGGCATCCCTGGCCTCTACCTGCTAGATGCCAGTAGCACCTCCCAGTTGTGACAACCAAAAATGTCTTCTGACAATGCCAAATGTCCCAGCATGGGAGGGAGGTACAAAATTGCCCCCGGTTGAGAACCATTGAGCTAGACCTTGTTTCATTTACCTCAAGCCCTATGTTGGACATCCATGATCTATCAGTTTACCCACACTGGTTTTTTCAGGTGTGTAGAGAGTACAGCTGAAAAATGTCCACAGACATTAGTTGGACTCCGTGATTTGCTGGACAGAAGGGACCACTGGAAGCTACCATTTCGCTAACTTGGTCTTTCTTCCTAGAGATAGGGGTTGGCAATTTGTCCTATCTTCTTGGCATTCATGCTCTTCTTCCTGCCAGTTGCTCAAAGGAGAACCTACAGGAGTCTCAGGCATAATAACAATTTCTCTTTTATGGCAGCACAACTCCCAGGTGTATGAACAATGCTGTCACCCAAAGCATCGTCTTAAGCCTCCAGAGAGAGCTGCAGGAAATTACAGTGTATTGCAGGGAACTCTGTGCTGAGGAGGAAAGAAAATCCTCTTCTTAAATTAAAAAAAAAGAAGAAGAAGAAGAAAGAAATAGCAAGACAATATTGAAGCTAGTTTGATTTAACTCCTTTTCCACAGAAAATTTTAGACCAGCTTCAAGGGTGTTTGTCTGGGATCTGGTTAGTCCCGCGTGGCTAGTCCATATTAAGGATGATGCCACATTTGGGTCGCACTTTTCTCCACTTCTACACATCTGGGTTCAGTTGCCACCCACTGCAGTCCCTGGAGTGGAGGAAGTTACACTTCCTTCCCTCTAAAATCACTCAATCTTGACCTTTGAACTTCTTCTACAGGAGAGGAAAGCCATTTGGATAAGAAAAGAATCATCGATGTTTATGTCGGTGGGAATAAGATGTCTTCTCCTGTCTTGCACCCAGCTTTTCTGAGTCCACAGGAAAAGTTGCCTCTGGTGGGGAAGATCAAGATTCAAAAAGCTATTTGGGAACTTGAAAGAGCAACAGAACTGCTCCCTGAAAACAGATTCCCACCAACTTTCACCTTCAACAAACAGAAAGGCAGAGGAAAGTATATATAGGTAACTAGTTGAAAATTAAAAACACATTTTATAATATGTACACATGACCATAGCCAGGCTCTGTGGCTCATGCCTGTAATCCCAGTACTTTGGGAGGCCAAGGCAGATGTATCACCTGAGGTCAGGAGCTCGAGACCAGCTGGCCAACATGGCAAAGCCCCATCTCTACTAAAAATTCAAAAGTTGGCCTGGCATGGTGGTGCGCACTTGTAATTCCAGCTACTCAGGAGGCTGAGGCAGGAGAATCACTTGAACCCAGGAGGCAGAGGTGGCAGTGAGCTGAGATGGCTTCACTGTATCCAGCCTGGGCAAAAGAGGGAGACTCTGTCTCAAAAAAAAAAAAAAAGAGAGAGAGAGAGAGAAGACTAAGAGACAGTGGAGACTGGGAAGGGCCAGAGGATAGGAGGGGGTGAAGGATGAGAAATTACTTAATGGGTGCAATGATGCACACTATTCTTGGGATGGCTATACTCAAAGCCCAGACTTTGCCACGATACAATATATCCGTATAACAACACACTATTTATGACCACTAAATCTATATTTTTAAAAACCCACATTTTACTTATACCATTTTATCTGAATACAAAAAATTGAAACAATTCTCAATTCAGGAGGTGATGGTGGTTAGTTTTCTTTGGATGCTTACCCTTCACCAGACATCATGCTAAAGACCTTATACAGAATATTTCATTTTCCCCAAACTTTTTGTAGTGGATACTGATAATACATTGTACACATGAGGACATTGAGGCTTTGTTGATTTAGGGAACTTATTGGAGTCTCATGGGTCCTGAGGAGCACAGATCTGAAGTTGGGTATGTCTCTTTTAGGAGATTTAGCTCCTGATCACTATACTATCACTATTGTAGTTCTCTAATTTTAGCATGAGTTGCTATCCCCCGGAGGCCAAGTGAAAGCTCTGATCACTGATCTCACCCCCGCCCCACAGTTTCTGATTCTGGGGTTGCCTGAGACCTTGCATCTCTAGCAACTTCCCAGGTGATACTGAAGCTGCTCGCCCAGTGACCACACTTTGAGAACCCCTATTATAGCACATCCTATCTTCTCAAAGATTGCATTGACTCTGGAAACCTTGAATTGAACATGATGGAATTTGAAGGTGACTGCTGACATTAGACCTACGCACAGATAGCTAGCAGCCGAGTGTTTCTAGAGCCTCTCTTCTGAGAGGACGGTGTCATGAGACAGAGGTAATTGACCTGTTGTAGGTTTTATTCTGGTATTCCCTTGGCTGCCTGACATTTCCGAGAACAGAGTCGAACTGCATTGCTAAGAAAATAAATGTACCACCAGCATTTGCTCGTACTAATAGGCCATTTTTGAAGTCAGTAGTTTTCCATTCAGCAGGATGACATTCCTTTTTCAAATTAAGTTCATTTTCTTTTGATTCAGTAAAACCTATTATATTCAGATTCATCGTTGCCATTATCTTAAAAAAGAAAACTATCAATATTAATACTGATAAGCACATAGACAAGATTTACTCTGAAGAAAGGTTTGCAAATCTTAGATCAAGTCTTGTGTCCTATTAACTAATTCAGCAAAAACTCTTATGAAATTTTATTAAAGAAAGAAACGTCATTTAAAAGTTTTCTGATTACGGTCACTTTGAAAACAACAGGCACTTTGAGGACAGATTTTGTCTTCTTCGTCTTTTGACTGATTGAGTTTCACCTGAATTAAGATTCTAAAAGCACATTTGATACCTGAAATCAAGCTGATTTTCTTGTCGATAATCTGTTCTGGAGTCTTCTGGGCTAGTTAGGAGAAAAGCTTTGGTGCCTTACTTTCCTTTTGGTGCCACTTAATAGCATAGATAACAACCCAGGTGTGAAACAGCCAAGAAAATACAGACAATTGACCTACAGAGGGATTCAGGAAAAAACTCCATCCTGAAATTTGCTACAGCACTTTCGCTATGAGAAATCTTCATACATTCTAAGGGAAAATAGAGGCTGGGCACACTGGGTTATGCCTGTAATCCTAGCACTTTGGGAGGCTGAGGCTGGAAGATTGCTTGAGCCCAGGCATTTGAAACCAGTCTGGGCAACAGAGTGAGACCCCATATCCACAAATAATAGTGATAATAAACTTGGTCTGGCTTGGTGGTACATGCCTGTAGTCCCAGCTACTCAAGTGGCTGAGGGAAGATGGAGCATTTCAGCCCAGGAGTTCAAAGCAGCAGTGAGCTATGATTGAGTCACTGCTCTCCAGCCTGGGCAATAGACCTTGTCTCAAAAATAAAGGAAAATGGAGACTGGTGGTATGTGGGACTCTTTGAGCTCCTTTTTCCAAATGCCTCCAATAATCAGTATCAAATCCTGAGTGGTAACTTAAAAAAGAATAATAATAAAGATGAATTATCTAGTGACATCATGAATTATGGGACAGTTTCCTTTGGTTTTGAGTGGAGAATAAACTACCCATGCAGGTTGGTGCTGGCAGGTGAGGTTAGACGTGTCCAGAGGCTAAATTTTCTGGGACTAAACCACTGATTCTCTTATGGGCTTCTGTTTCCCAGCAATAGTAATGGCAAGCTATTTACAGAGATCAAGAACTCTGTTTTTCTCCCTGACTGCTGCACTGGAATTAGCAGCATCCTGGTGTGAGGGAACCTGCCCTCCTGCTGGCAGCCACAGGAGGTTGTCATTTTCTCTGAGACCCTCAAGTTAGGAGCAAAGGCAGGTTCTAGGGCAGCCTGTTGCTTTGAGACTGTTGCCTTCATCTAAGCAGAACCAAGGAAACAGTCATGGCTACTCCCCCAGGAGTAGGGTCTAAAGGGATGGATGCTTTGGAGGATTTTTTTTTCTCTCTCTCTTCTGCATCTATTGCTGGCCAGAGGTGTTTATCGGTGTGGACAGAGCAAGATGAGTAAGGTGTTCCCCGAGGCAGATTAGGGGACTCTTTGGCCGGGCGTGTGTGTGTGTGTGTGTGTGTGTACGCGCGCGCAAGACGTGAAACCAAGTGTGCTGAAATGCAGCTCCCCTCTCTGCCTGCAAAGAGTTGCTCCGCTTCTGTCCCTGCCGCGCCCCCTGGGGAAGCGCCAGGGGGAGTCCTCGCCGGCCGGGGCTTCCCGTGCCCCGGGAGCGCCGAGGGCTAGCTTGGTGGAGCTTAGCACAGCTCTCTCGGCGCTGCGATCGGGCGGGGGTGGACACTGGGCTTCTGTGTGCCAGTTGCAGCCGTTGGCTGGCGGGCGCCCAATCCCAGGGCATGCCGCCGGACGCACGGTGAAAGACGAGTTTGGTGGCAGGCTTGACCCCCTGGAAGCCAGCAGAAGCCGGCGTCGGGAGCCCAGGCCGGCGGGCCGCTGGGATCGGGGCTGCAGCTACGAGAGCCGGGACCCCTGGGTTCAGAGCGAAGGAAGAGGCATGGCTTCGGTGTTCATGTGTGGCGTGGAAGACCTGCTGTTCAGCGGCAGCCGCTTCGTGTGGAACTTGACCGTGTCCACGCTGCGGAGATGGTACACGGAGAGGCTGCGGGCTTGTCACCAGGTGCTGCGGACGTGGTGCGGGCTGCAGGACGTGTACCAGGTGAGCCGGAGCGCGCGCCACCCGAGGGCCCCTGTAGGATGCCCAGCACTCATGGGAAGCCGGTTCCACCTGATGATTTTATTCTTTTCCCCCTCTGGCTCTCGTTAAACTCTTAGCAGACTGCGTGGCCCTTGGTCAAACGCTCAGCAGCTCTAGGTAACTACTGCTTGACAGAGCTTGTGAATTTCTCAAATCGGGCATGGGGGGCACTTGCGAGATAGTCCCAGCGTTTGCAGACATCTGTTACAGAGCGATGGTGTACTGGCTGGTGCTTGGCTAGGAAGGCTGTTGCTTTGCAGCAGAGGGTCTGCAGAAAGCCACTTAGACATTCAAATGAGTGCTTCTTTTTAATTTCATTGGGGTGGGGATGGCTGCTTCTGAAGCAAGGGGTTCACACCAATTTGCTGGCAGAGGGGGGCTTGGTGGATTTGCATTCTTCCGTTGGATTTTCAGTTTTCCATCAGGCTGCCCCAACTTGTAAGGCACAGCCAGGAAAAGCTGATTCTGTGTCTACTGGCTTTTGGAAGGAAAGACAGCAAATTGTGAACACTTTGCAGGAGGATGACAGGCTGGGGAAGGGAGAGGTGGCTGGGCTACACGTTGGAATGCTTATGTTAGGATTTACTCCCAGTCACACAACACAGCCCCTTTATTTCTCTGCTTGGTCCGATCCTGCAGGCAAAAAAATGCGGCAACTTTGCTCAACTAGACCATTCGTCCTCTCTCGGACTGCAGTTTGCCTAATTTTTTTTTAAAACAATAATTTCTGAATTTAAAAGTCCTGTGCTTTGGTTGTTAATATAGTTGAGATTTTTTTTTAAAATCTGCATTGTTTAATTAGAAATATACCTGGTGTTTACGGTGGAAACATAATATCATATTTTCTTTCCTGTGAGGTGGAATAGCTTTGTTGCAGTTCCTGGATTCCCCCCACTTGACCCTATTCCTAATATGTCTAGAATTTATATCTCATTATATTGTGTCTCAGACGTGATCGAGCACTTGATTTTGACAAACCATAGTCTTCCATCAATCAGGCAAAATGAAAAGGCCAGCACCTGAGGTTAGCCTATGGAAGACTAAAGAGTCAGCATCCCCTTGTCATCCTTGTTAAAATATGAGGAACATTTGAACTTGTGCTTTCACTGCTTCTGCTTTATATAACATACTGTGATAATTTGCATTTTGAAATGGAATATGAAAGGCAGGTTGGGAACCAGGGCAGCATGTGGGGGCTTGAGAGTATTAGGGAATTGCAGATATATCCCATCTGGCCACATTACATAGCTCCCTGGCTTTTTGGAGCCAGGGGTGTGTCTGTCTTTAAAGCCTTTTTTTCCCCCCTTGTCTCTTGGGAAATCCCTGTTCAGTCTGGTCTGTAGAATAAGTGCCCCTTTTGTAATTTTGTTTTTTCTTTTTAATGTTTGAGAAACTTTCAAAAAGGGATCACAAATATTGTAGCCAACCAGAGAGATTCTGTGCCTCACTCCCCAAGGATTCAGAGGATTTATGGCTTATCTCTAATACTGTTACTGAACAATTCAAAAATAAAGATTCCAGAAACCTGAGACTTTGTGGGCTCTTTATAGGGTTGACTGATAATTTTTAAGCACAATAGCAATTTGAAAGACTGAGCTACTAAAATACATGTATTTTCTTCTTTTCTATAAAATGGATGGTAACTGAGCCAATACCATCTCATCACTGATAAGAACATCTAAAATAATGATGACATTCAGGCTGTGTACTGTGTGCCTGTAGTCCCAGCTACTCAGAAGGCTGAGGCAGGACGATCACTTGAGCCCAGGAGTTTGAGGCCAGCAGGGCAACATAGTGAGACCCATCTCTTAAAAAAAAGAAAAAGAAAAAAGAATAAGTCTCTGCTCCTTCTTTTTAACATTAATCAATTGTATATTTCCAAATAACTAGAAGAGAATAATTTGAATGTTTCTAGCATAAAGAAAAGATAATGGCTGGGTACCATGGCTCATGCCTGTAATCCCAACATTTTAGGAGCCTGAAGTGGTAGGATCCCTTGAGCCCAGGAGTTATAGACCAATCTGAGCAACATAGTAAGACCTCATCTCTACAAAAAAATTTAAAAATCAGCCAGGTGTAGTGCCATGAACCTGTAGTCATCTCTGCTCAGGAGGTTGAAGCAGGAGGATCAGTGGAACCCAGGAGTTCAAGGCTGCAGGGAGCCATAATTATCCACCACACTTAAGCCTAAGTGGCAGAGGGAGACCTCCTCTAAAAAATTAATTAATTAAAATATTTAAAATATTGGGTATCCCAGTTACCCTGCTTTGATTATATGAATGTGTCACATTATCTCATGTACCCCTAAAATATGTACATCTAATATGTATCGATAAAAATAAATAACAAAGGCTTTTATGAATATAGAATCAGAAGAAAATGATCTCTAAGTTTAAAGTTTCCTGTGCTTTTGCAAAAATAAGATTTTCAAAAATATTTTTAGTCTTTGAAGAATAATATTCTTAATTGTGCAACATAATCTTTTGTAAGGAAGGATCATTTTTTAATGCTTTTCAAATATTAAGTGAAAAGGTAGTGACTTAATTGTGTAGAACTAAAAGACAGTAACATAAAGTGATTAATACCTTAGGCTGCAAGTTAAATAGACAAGGAGTTAATCCAATCTTTGCCTATGTGTGACCATGGGTAAGTTAATCTTACTATACTTCAGCTTCATCATTTATAAAATGGGAAATTAATAGTACTAATCACAGGAGTTGATAAAAGAATAGACATGTAAGATATTTAACATACTGCCTGGAACTTAGAAAGCATTCAATAAATGTTATCTTTTCTATCAGTTAGGATTTTTTTTAATTGTAATCAGAAATCCAATTCAAACTTGCCTACAGAGTTAAAAAGAAATGACTTGTCACAGCTGAAAAGTCTAGCAGTAGAATGAACTTTAAGTATGGTTTGATCAGGGTACTCTGCTGATCAAATAAGAATTACTACCCATAATTCTTTCAATCCTGGTCTTGCTCATGTGTTGGCTTTATCTTCAGCTGGTTTCTTGCCTCACAATAGCAGATAACCACAGCAGTTTGAGGCCTTATATCCACACATGCAGAAAAAAAAGAATTTCTCATATCCTCCAAGTATCAAAAAAACTAAAAGTCCCAGTTTATGTGCTGGAACTCCAATTTAGGGTCTGTGCCCACTCCTGATGGCGTGCACTGGTTGGCACAGAGTATGGGATGACAATTCATGCGTTTTCAGTGAGCGTGATATTGCCCAAGGGAGGCAAAAATTATTTTAGAGAAGGGGGTGGCAACAAAATTTACTACTTTTATTTATAAAATACAAATATACATGGAATATATAAACAGAAATACAGTGTAGATGTGACATTAAAATAAAAGGGGTTGGGCTGAGCACAGTGGCTCACACTCTAATCCCAGCACTTTGGGAGACTGAGGTGGGCAGATCACTTGAGGTCAGGAGTTCGAGACCAGCGTGGCCAACATGGCGAGACCCCATCTCTACTTAAAATACAAAAAGTAGCTGGGTGTGGTAGCTCATGCCTGTAATCCCAGCACTTTGGGAGACTGAGGTGGGCAGATCACTTGAGCTCAGGAGTTCGAGACCAGCCTAGCCAACATGGCAAAACCCCATCTCTACTAAAAATACAAAAATTAGCCAGGCATGGTGGCGCACACCTGTAATCCTAGCTACTCAGGAGGCTGAGGCATGAGAATCACTTAAACCCAGGAGATGGAGGTTGCAGTGAGCCAAGATCACACCACTGCACTCCAACTGGCGTAACAGAGTGAGACTCTGTCTCAAAATAAATACATTAAAATAAAACAGGAGGGGTGACAAACCAAAAAAAAAAAATCTAAAAAGTCTCCTTAAAATGAATTAAAAGGCTAAGAAATACTGGATTGCATTGATTTGCTAAGGCTAGAGGGGGAATGGGCCATTTCTGAACCTAGGAGTGAGGTTGGCCCCACTCAGACCACAGGGAGAAGGGGCAAAATGCTTGGCTGAAATGCAACCAACAGTGTCCACTGCATCATTAGAATGTCAAATCTAGTGCTCTGTACATAAAAATATTAGCTATTTTTCAAGATAAGTACAAATATTAATGCTCAAATACCTTTGTATGTATTTCACCACAGGAATTTGAGTTAAGGGGCTTCTCATGAGAATACCCCTTTCCTATCCCATAATTATGAATTCTAAATCAGAGAGGGGACTATTCCACTGCACTGCACAGCTTTCAGGCATGTGGACTGGAAACACACACCGGGGAGTTACATACTTTACTGAACCAAATTTTATATGATCTTGTTGATAAAAAGGTGTCATTTTTCTTGCTTCTAGTCTGAATAGTCTTGTTTGTAAGGAAAGCCAAAGCTTAATCACTCTAGAGGGAAATAGGGTGGGGAGGGAGGTATCCATTACATGGAATACCTGGCAATCTCCTAGGGGTGTTCTTTTTATTCATATACTATAAGTGAAATAAGATCTCCCACCTATTCATAAAGTATTTGCCAACAGCGTTATTGTCAGGCCAGCAAAGCTAGGAAGGCATAATTTCTTTGGAATTGAACACTTCCTCCATTTCTAGATATTGGAGAAGCAATATTCATGGTTGCCAACAAACCATGAATAATTAAGATACTAGCTATAAGGCATTTCTGTAGTAATGAGACAAAATAAAAAGCAGTCTCAGGCTGCATTGAGGCTGCCTTGAACAAAGACTTACTTTATGAGTAAAGCCTTGAATTTGGCTAAAGTAGCAGACATTAGCATTCACCTTCACTTTAAGCTAAATGCTAAAAGCTGATTCATCAGCCATATCCCTATCCTGCTTATATCTTGCCTGGATGGGTTTTGTTACAGCAATTAATTAGGTTTAACAAACAAGTTAAGTGGAAAATGATGACAGAATATTGTTGAAAAAAATAATCAACACCCTTTGCTTTGTATTAAGTGTGACATGTTCTAACAAAACCCTCAGTTTATTCCTTGGGATTTGGTTTTTCCTTTCTCTCCGGTGTCCCAAAGGTAGAAATTCTTGCAAATCCTGAAGAGAGTGATTCCCTCCAACAGGAGGCATATTGCACAGACTCTGGGATATTTAAGTGACCAATAAGAGGCTGAGTCAGTTCCCCTGAGGTAGTTAGCTGGCACTGAGTGGGTAGCATACAACACAGAACACGGCAGAGTCCGTAGGCCCAACTTGAGCAAATTTGACCTTGGACAAATTGCTTTTCCTCTCTGAACCTCATTTCCTCCTGGGTAAGAGTGGGGAAACAGAAGTAGCCGCATTATGAAATAGGGTGAGAAATTCATGAGTTAACATATATATCACACAGCACTGCTCCTGGCACAAGCAAATGCTCAATAAATGTTAGCTCTTGTTTATGTAAAGGATTTAACACTGAACTCAGAGAAGGTACTTGATAGAGGTACTTGGTGGCCAAGGGCATTACTATTGCTTTTATAGGTGAGAGTAGTTCTCTGGAAGCTAAAGTCCCATTTTTACGTTTTTCATGAGTATGCTAGTAAGAGAGACTGTGAAATTTCCCACAGCAGCATGTGTGGGGTGGACCTTGGGTATTTGGACTGTGTCCTACACAGTGGCGCACATCCTCTTTTAGCTAAGCCCATAGTTAAAATCTAGGAGGTCACAGCCATGTATGACTAGGGTCTCTGAGGAGACAATCTTGCTAAATCCATGACTCCAATGAGCCACAAACTGATAATACCTGAACTCTGGATGTCATCGCATTGATTGGCAAAGGCCAAGTCTTCCAAAGGGCAATTCCATATTGAGCCCTTTTACATTTCATATTATATACAGTTTGCTTGTCCTCACACTTCATTCTCCACAGTCTTCTGAATTAGTTGGACTAGAAAGGGAGTCAGTAAACTATGGCTTGTGGGCAGTCTGGCCTGCCTCTTGTTTTTTTGTAAATAAAGTTTTATTGACACACAGCCAGGCTCATCCATTACATGTCTACAGCTGCTTTCACACTATAATGGCAGGATTGGGCAGTTGTGTCTGGACTACCTAAAGTTCAGTAGTTGATACAAGACTGTATTGCCCACAAAGCTGAAAATATTTACTATCCAGCCCTTTACAGAAAAAGTTTCCCAATCCCTGGACTAGGGGGAAAAAAGGTAGAGAATACTAGAGGAAGAAAAGTCCATAATTAAAGGAATATGGAAAAATGTTCTCAGGAAAACCTAGTCAATGGCTGGGTGTGGCACCTCATGCCTGTAATCCCAGCATTTGGGAGGCCAAGGCGGGCAGGTCTCTTGAGCCCAGGAGTTCGAGACCAGCCTGGGCAACACAGTGAAACACCACCTCTACAAAAAATACAAAAATTAGCCAGGTGTGGTGGTGTGTGCCTGTAGTCCCAGCTACTTAGGTGGCTGGGGCAAGAGGAACGCTTGAACCCAGGAGGCTAAGGCTGAAGTGAGCTGAGATTGTGCCACTGCACTCCAGCCTGGGCAACAGAATGAGACCCTGTCTCAAAAAAAAAAATCTAATTACTAAGAAATCTATAAAAAAAATGTTCAGGATGAGTGCTCAGTTTCCTAGGTCTTTCTCTGTAAAATATGATTGGAGTCGTAGATTGATTCATTCATTTATTCATTCATTCATACCTAAAATAATTATTGAGTGCTCCCCCAGTCTCAGTTCCTATGTCAAGGTGTTAGAAACACAAAGTAAAATAGACTTTTGTATTTCAGAAAATGTATTTTCATGTAAGGGAGACAGTTAAGGAAACAAAAGTCTATGAAAGGCCTTTGCCTTTTTAGGCGGTCAGTGGAGGGAGTCTAAACCACACAGGAATAATGTGAAAGGGAAGGACCAGGGAATTTTCCTGAAGGGGGTGATGCTTAAGCTGATCTTTTTAAGACAAGTAGGAGGAAGGTAGAAGGGTATTTCAGGCATGGAACATGACTTTTACGGGAGATTATAGAGAGAGTTTTTTTTTTTAAGAGAGATTTTGATTGAGAATAATGGCCTGAACTTGAATGACCTTGTACTTCAGAATTTTGATGTTTATGGGAGATCTTTGTGGGGAAGGAAGGAGTTGATTTAGAATTACCACTGGCAGCCATGAGGCTGATAGATTTGGAAAGTGTTGCATAGGGAAGCAGTAAGGCAAGGGAAGCTCAGAGGCTGTTGTAGTGATGTCAGTGTATCAGTCAGGTTAGATGGGGTTGGCCATGGCAACAAACAGCCCCAGGATCCTTGTGGCTTAAAGCAAAGATTTTTTCTACTTTTCCTCCTACTACCTATCCAATCACTGGTTGGCTGGAAGCTTGGTTGATTACTGTCATTCAGCCCCACAGAATGTTCCTAAACATTACCAGATGCCATGATAGAAAGTGAAGAGCTCTTCAGAGTCTGGTCCTGGCAGTTAAGTGCTTGGCTTCTAAGTGGCTCATGTCACTTCTCAGTCATGAGCAGAACTGGTCATATACCCACCCAACCACAGGGGCCAGGCAAACCAATTCTGCCTGCCACAGAACAATGTGAATGCTGATGCAGATTTGGTTCCTTAGGTAGCAGACTCTGAAACAGAGATTAACGAGCAGGAAATTTATTAGAGAGCCCCCTGAGGACCTACACCTGGAGAAGGGAATAAAAACGAAATAGGATTGGTGGCTCACACCCGTAATCCCAGCACCTTGTGGGGCCAAGGTGGGCAGATCACCTGAGGGCAGGAGTTTAAGACCAGCTGGCCAACATGGCGAAACCCTGTCTCTACTGAAAACACAAAAAAATTAGCCAAGTGTGGTGGCACATACCTGTAGTCCCAGCTAGTCAGGAGGCTGAGGCAGGAGAATCACTTGAACCAGGCGACAGCGGTTGCAGTAAGCAGAGATCATGCCATTGCACTCCAGCCTGGGCAACGGAGTG
The DNA here is from genome assembly GCA_963573385.1 of Cacajao melanocephalus. NCBI lineage: Eukaryota > Metazoa > Chordata > Mammalia > Primates > Pitheciidae > Cacajao > Cacajao melanocephalus. Next base: position 52,017 of record CAUYLG010074661.1, on the reverse strand, counting down.
AAATTCTGCCTCCAAAAAAAAAAAAAAAAAGTAGGATTAAGCAGAGGAAAAAGTTGAACTAGAATTCAGGGTTAAAAACTGCAGCTGACCCCCCAGGTAGCTCTGAAGCTGAGGGTTGTCCCAAGTTGTTACAAGAGGGCCTAGGTCTTCCCCTCAACCCTCATTAATCCATTATTGGAGATGGGCTGCCCTTGGAAAGGGGGATGGGATGACCTTCGAGGAGGCAGCCTCTTTAAGAGACTGCAATTTCCAGAGGGGGCTGAGCGCTGTGAGCGCACAACACCCCCAACAGCTGGGGAAATAAGTTTGGGCAACACATCAAGCACCTTCTACAGATGCCTCCCTAACAGGGGCTAGGACCAAAGCCTGAACTGAAGGCCAGCGGGAAGGAAGTGGAGAGTAAGATTGCCCTGACATGAGGATGTAGAATCTAGCTTTAAAACACAGCCAGCCTTCAGAGAGGTCTCTTGACTGCTTCTTACACTTTTTTCAAGAGATTAGACAGCAACAGGCTCAGTTACTTACCATTATAATAGTGATTGACACATGCAGAAAGGAGAGAAAACTTGGGTGATAAATGAAATGAGTCTACTTATCACTGAGAAAATTCATCTTCTACTTTTTCTGTAACCAAAGATTTTATGGCAGGGAACTAAGATGCCAAGGTACCCAAAAACTAATTTTCAATTTTCTATCTTAATTTTTTAGCCCATCACCTGACACAAATTTCTAAAAAAAACCATGTCACTTAAATGCAACAAGATTAGTCTCAGGTTCTTAAAAAAGCATTTTTGAACCTTTGTTGCACAGCTTGAAAAGCGTCAAGAACCGACTCTCCTGACTCTTCAAATGAATGTTTGTTTTTCTCATTCTGTCTTTTCTTGGTAGAACTTGTAGCATAAAATAACTTTCTCATTCATCCCCTATTTATGTTTATTCTGAACATTGTATGTTTGACGTCCCAGTTGGTTGTTGTGGAAAAGTTTGAATGACTCAAATGAGGAACCAGATCTGCAGTTCTAAATTTTATAAACAAGACCATATGACTTAACAACATGGAAAGGAGGCAGAAATTAAGATCTCATGAAAAAAATTAAAATTAGCACCCATATGTAATTACATATATTGTGTATGTATGTGTATACATAACAGATATACATTCTGGCATCCTTAAAATAAACATTTGCTATGAAAAATACTAGCAAATATGATAAATAGTCCCGTTTTCTCCTAATGTATTTTTTAGTCATATTTTGTCTCTTAAATTTCATGTGTCTGTTTGGGTAAAAAGCTTACATAGCTGTTTTCCCTCTAAATGATACTTTTATGTAACCTCGATGTCTTAACAGCTACTAGTTATTAAGCAGCTGCTATATGCTAGGTCTTACTATGTGCTAGGGCTTACGCTTGGCACTTTGCATGTGCTATCTTTAAGAAGAAAAATCTTAAGTGCTTATTTCAATATACAGAAATATAAAAGATAATATAGGCAAAAATCTGTGCTCCCAGCACTGTTTAAAGCGTCTTATTAATAATCTGCCATGTTTGTTTTGGATACTTTTCTGCAGTATAATAAAATTATATTGAATCAGCTGAAACTTCCTTTGTACCTCTTTCCTCTCCCTGGAAAATCCTGCCCTGAAGTTTTTTATTCCCAGGCATGGTTTTATAATTATGCCACATCTGTTTGTATCTGTAAACAATATATATTACTTTGTATGTTTGTAAAACTTATATATGTATACATCATTCTGCTACCTTTATTTTTCTTTCAATAAGTTTTGGGGATTTGTCTCTAGACTCATTTTTAACCCTATATTCCATTGCATGAATATATCAATCTCTTGTTGATAGACATAAGTTATTTCCAAATAACAGTACAGTGAAAATTTTTGGACTTGTCTCCTTGTGCATAAGAGCAAGACTTTCTGTATGATATATACTGAAAAGGAGAATTGCTAGATTTTACACACTTTATTAGATGTTGTGCATTATCTTTATCCTTTTCAACGTGTTGTTATGAACCTCATTTTATTGATTTTGTGTTCTTATTATAATAGGTAATAAGTCATAGTGTTGGAATTTGAATAGCATGCTAGCTGACTCTAACAGTCTCTGGCCACAAACTTGCTGCTTTAAGAGAAATCACACATAAAGATAAAAATTTTTTCATTTGTCCGTTTATTCATTCACTCAACAAATGTTGGGTGGAAACATAGCCTACTGCTTAAAGATGAAGTCTATGAACTCAGACTGCCTGAGTTCAAATCCTAACTCACCTTTTGCTGGTTATATGAGTTCTCCCAAGCTCATTTTTTTCTTCTGTAAAATGCGGACAATTATGGTATCTACATCAAAGAGTTACATTATTAAGATTGTTATAAAAATTAAATGCATTAATATTTAAAAGCACTAAAGTCCAGGCGCGGTGGCTCACGCCTGTAATCCCAGCACTTTGGGAGGCCGAGGTGGGTGGATCACGAGGTCAGGAGATCGAGACCATCCTGGCCAACATGGTGAAACCCCATCTCTACTGAAAATACAGGAAAATTAGCTGGGCGTGGTGGCACGCGCCTGTAGTCCCAGCTACTCGGGAGGCTGAGGCAGGACAATTGCTTGAACCCAGGTGGAGGTTGCAGTAAGCTGAGGTTGCGCCACTGCACTCCAGCCTTGCGCCTGGTGACTGTGTGGGTTTGCCTAAAAAAAAAAAAAAAAAAAAAGCACTAAAAACACTGTTAGATGTTATATGGATGGATCAATAGATGGATGGTTAAATACATGATTGGATGGATGGATGGATGGATGGGGTGGGTGGATGAATGGATGGATGTGTGGACAGGTAAGTGGGTGGGTGGTTGGATGAATGGATAGATAGATGGGTGTTAGATGGATAGATGTTGGATGGATGAATGGTAGGCAGGATGGATAGATAGATGTTTGGTTGGATGGGTGGATGAATGATTGGATGGGTGGGTGGGTGGATAGGCAAGTGGATGGATAGATGAATGGTTGGATGGATGCTTAGCAAGTTATCTTCATATATGCATTGTTCATAATTTCTTATGCACTTGAATAACCTTTGAAGCTTCTAACATTTGCAGAAGCCTTGACTCATTCCTCTTACCACCCCAGATGAAGAATTATAGTCTGAATGGCCACCAGGAAAGGGGACCACTGACCACTGTGTAGAGACACTGTGAGCACATGGTTTTATGGCACAGGTTTTTATCAGGCAGCACTAGCATCTTAATGCTTCTCTCTGTTTGGTTTATACTAGAAAAGCAAACATGCTCACAACTTTTAGTTGTTTTATTTCTGTCTCTCTAACAGGAAGCTATTAAACTTTCTTCCTCCCAACTCTGAGCCCCACTCCATAGTACTAAGAACTCTATATCCTCATGCACAATGGCTCTAGGACCCCATGACTGCTCTCTTTCCCATCTATGTAAGCTGTCCTCTGATCTGACCCTGAGATTTGCAACTGCTAAGAAGACCTGGTTATTATAAGCATCATGCTACCCTTGGGTAGTGTAGCCAGCAAATATTTTTACAGGGATTAGTTTGTCTTATTAAAATTCAATTAGATGCTTATTACCTAAGAGAGAAAAGGTCCTTGATGAAATAGGGAAATAGAATGGGCTAGAGTCAGCTGGACCTGGGATAAAAATCAAATCTCCATCACTTATCGGCTATATGACCTTGAACCAAGCTGCTTACTCTTTCTAAGGTTTGTTTACCTACAAAAAGATAAGATTTTTTAAGTTTGCATAAAGGTTAAAGACAACATCGATGGAGAAATAGCTCTTCAAATGTAAAAATTTGGACCCCTTGCAAAAACTTGATTCTAAGCCAAAAGTTATCATGCTAGAGTGCAAACTCTGACCAGGATTTAAGCCCAAGCACCCTACTTAATAGGTGTGTGACACGGACAAGTTACTTGACTTCTTGGTACCTCATTTTATCTTCTATAAGATGGGAAAATAACAGTGCCTACCTCCCAGGGTTGTTGAGGGGACAAAACAGGATTATGTAAATGAAGATCTCACTAGGGTGCCTGGCTCATCTTGAGCATTTATTGATTGATTGGTTGATTGAGATAGGGTCTTGTTCTGTGTCTCAGGCTGGAGTGCATTGGTGCAATCATAGCTCACTGCAGTCTTATACTTCTGGGTTCAAGTGATCCTCCCACCTTAGCCTCTAAAGTAGCTAAGACTACAGGTACACGCCACCACATCCAGCAGTTTTTGTTTTTAATGGAGACAGAATCTTGCTGTTGCCCAGGCTGGTCTTGAACTCCTGCTGTCAAGCAATCCTCCCACCTCAACCTCTCAAAGTACTGGGATTACAGATGTGAGTCAGCATGTCTGGTCAGTTATTTTTATTTAATAAACATTTCTCTATATGTCAGACACAGTGCTGAGCACTTTATATTCACCGTTTTTTTAAAAAATTATTCTAATGATATTAAATAGGTATAATTAAACCTATTTGGCAAATACAGAAATTGTTCATGGTTGTTAACTTGTTCATGAGCAAAGATTGGAGCTCAGATGTGTCTAAATCCTAATCTCATCCACTTGAGTCACTGAATGAGATGAAATTAATTTGCCACTTACCTAAAGTTCGCCTCTTTCTTTTCTACGTTTACCTATGTTTCTGTCTAAGATTCTCCTAGTCTCTAATTTCTCCCTCTACCAAACTCTGTAACCATAGCCGGCTTTGATGAACTCACTTAAACTAAAGCAAAAAGGGTTGATAAGACTGCCTGGTCTATTTCTTTAAGTAGTCTTTCCACTTCAAAAGAAGACAAAGTCTTAGTGAAGTTGTTAATTTCTAATTACAAACATGCAAGTATCCACAAACACCTGGCTGAGAGTTCTTTCTCCTCCTCTCACCCCAGTTATCCCTAAAGTCAAATCATGGAGGTGTTCACATCAGCACAAGGGAATCCTTGCAAATCTTAGGGGTTTAAGTGCACAGACACTAGAACCATACTGCCTAAATTCAAATCCCAGCTTTGCTACCCATTATGTGTGTAACCTTGGGCAAGTTACTCCATGTCTGTGCCTCATTTTTAAAATAGAAATATTAATATTGTACCTGCCTCCTAGGGTAATTGTGAAAAATAAATGAATGTTTGTGTATGTATATGTGTAGGTATATACACACATATACACACATAAATAATGCTTAAAAAGAGTGGCACATGATATGCATTGGATGTCATTTAAACCACCATTCTATCAGATATCATTATTCATTATTTTTAATTTTATTTTTATATTTATTTATTTATTTTTGAGACAGAGTCTCGCTCTGTCACCAGGCGGAGTGCAGTGGTGTGATCTGGGCTCACTGCAACCTCCACCTCCCGGGTTCAAGTGATTCTCCTGCCTCAGCCTCCCAAGTAGCTGTGACTACAGGCGCTTGCCACCACGCCCAGCTAATTTTTGTATTTTTAGTAGAGATGGGGTTTCACCATGTTGACCAGGATGGTCTCAATCTCTTGACCTTGTGATCCGCCCACCTGAGCCTTCCAAAGTGCTAGGATTACAGGCATGAACCACCTTGCTCGGCTTTGTTTTTTTTTTTATATTTGAGAGAGAGTCTTGCTCTGTCTCCCAGGCTGGAGTACAGTGGCATGATCTCAGCTCACTGCAACCTCAGCATCCTGGGTTCCGGTGATTCTCCAGCCTCAGCCTCCCAAGTAGCTAAGATTACAGGCACACGCCACCATGCCCGGCTAATTTTTGTATTTTTAGTAGAGATGGGCTTTCTCCATGTTGGCCAGGCTAGTCTCAAACCGCTAACCTCAGGTGATCCACCAGCCTTGGCCTCCCAAATTGCTGGGACTACAGGCATGAGCCATCCCACCCTGCCTCATTGTTTATTAAAGCACTTTTGATTAAGCAATATTTATTACCTTCCAGGCACTTTTCTGGGCACTTTGGATACAACAGCATAACAGACAGAGGTAGGCTCTGCCCTTGTGAAGCTCAAAGTCCATTGGGGGTGAAGCAGGAAGGGGAGAAAAATGACAAAAGTCTTCTTTCCAAAGAATTTATTAATGTCAAGACACAAAGGATGAGAAGGAACTTGTCATGTGCTGACCAAGGAGAACAGCATTCCAAGTGGAGGTAATGGCAGATGCAAAGACACTGAGGCAGGAAAGAGTTTAGGATGTTGTAGGAATGGAGAGCACAGTGGAGTGGCCAAAGTGTTGCAAGAAATGTTAAGGGCATCAGAAGTGGGTTTGGCGAGGCAGCAGAGGTTAGATCACATGGAGCCCTGGTGTTCTAGAGTTTGCTGTTAAGTATGGTGGGAAGCCATTGAAGGTGTTTCAAATGTAGGGATAACTTGTGCATTCATTTCAACAAATATTTACTGAAGGCCTATTACACTCTAGGCCTAGTCGAGGCAGTGAAGATACAGCAATAAGCTAACAAAAAGCTTTGCCTTCTCGGAGCTTACTTTCTAGTTGGCTGTTTGTCAGTAAATGGCAACTCCACTCTTCTGGGTGCTGAAATGAAAACTTTGGCTGGTTTTCAACACTCACATTTTACTTGCAACCCATCAGCAAATCCCTTTGGCTCTACCTTCAAACTATATATCCACTTACTATCTTCTTCCCCACCATGACCCTGGGGCCAAGCCACCCTCATTTCGTAGCTGCTTTGTTGCAATAGCTTCCTAACTGGCCTCTCTGCAAATGCCACCCGGCCCTACAGTCTGTTCTCAACCTAGCCTCCAGTGTGATTTTGTTCAAAGTAAGTCAGATCATGTCATCTTTCTGTTCAGATCCCTTCAATGACTTCCCAACTCTGAGAAACAAGCTGAAATTACCATCTTTACAATGCCCCTATGTGCCTGTGTGATCAATATTCTTTCTACCTAGGATCCTCCCAACTCCCACCCCAGTTCCAGCAAACACATCCAACCTCTGGTCTTAACTCCCAGCACCCTTCCTCTCCCTAACCCTTCTCTAGCAACACTGACCTCCTTGCTGTCCCTCAAACCTGCCAAGCACATTCCAGCCTCAGAGCCGTAGCCCACAGAATGTTCCTTGCCTGGAATTTCATTCCTGAGAGGTCTACATGACACATTCCCCATCACTTCCTGTACGTTTCTCTTCAAATGTCACCCCAACCAGGGAAGTAACTCCCAACCATGTCATAGCCTGCTTTATTTTTCACTGTAACTCTTATCACCACCTGACTTTATGAATATATTTGTTGATATGCTCATCTCCCCTGGCAGAACGTTATTAACAGCTGAAGGCATACAAGGGACTTCACTGTTAGAATCCTCAGTGCCTGGAACAGCACTGGGAACCTAATATGTGCTTCAGAAATACTTGTTGATTAAATTAATAAATGAATCTGCTTTACACTTTAAGAAGCTTGCCCCAGCCACTCTGAGAGAATTACTTAAAAGGGTAAGAGCAGTCAGGAGGCCATTTCAGATCTCCAGCTTAAGACGATGGGGACCTGGGCAAGCGTAGAGGCAGCATGTGGTATGAGAAGACACCAAGCATTTGGAGGAGGAAGAAGCAGCATTAGCAGAACTCTACCCAAAGGCAGTGTTTGCATTCCATGAAGCTTTAGAAACCTCATGTGGGGAAAAAGCCATGCATGTTGAAATATATTTGTATGTGTGGGTTCATTCTTTTTCATTGTTGAAAATAGCCCCAAGCCAGTGTAAGCTGATTGAGAATACATTCCTTTGGCTTCTCTAATGACCATTTCATTAGAAAAGCATTGCTTTAGGTAGCAGAGTTGGTTATTTCCCTGATCCCAATGAGCTCCCTCGAGGACACCAGCTTGTGTGTACTGCCAGCTGCAAACACCCACCCGTGCCCAGCCCAGGGTGGGGAACTTGGCAGTTTCTGCAGTGCTTGTCAGCTCTGACTGTCAAGCGATCGCTATTTCCTGCACTCGGCCCTGTGGTTGGGCTCTGGAAGGTCCCTTGTTTTTCCTGACAGACATTTCAGATCATTTGCTTTCTTTTTTTGGCATTTCTATGTATGTTTTTTAATCATTATGACCCTGTCTCAGGTCATTCCCATCCATTGGAGTTAAAGGAGGAACGGCCCTCCTGATTGGATTGGCCTGGAGTCTTAGGAGCAAAAGAATCAAAAATAAAAGCAAAAATTTTTTTTCTGGCCTTTATTAGTGTTTAATTAGAAGCTTGCTTTCCCCAACTCTTTAGCTGTGCTCAAGCTTTTCAAAATTCTGCAAGCACAGACAATATAGAGAAAATTTGACTCTTAAGTTACAAGAGCTAGTCTAATTAGCACCATCAAATAATGATAGAATCTGCCATCATCATTGCTAAAGAAGGTTATACCAGGTATTTCCCAAATGTTTCCCAGGAGAAAGTACGTTTTCTGTTAATAAGTAGGGTACTATCAATTTTTAAATTAATTCAGTGTTTAAGTTAGAAACAATTTTGGTCAGGATATAAAGAATCTTAATTGTCAAATCATACTTAAATTTATGAAGCTCTTTCTTCCTTAGGATTTTTATATTTTAAACTTTCTAAGTATTGATGCCAGACATAGTTCCTGCTGAGCTCATAAGATTTTGCCCTCAAATTCTTTTTGGGAATGAGATTTTTTTTTTTAGTGAATGTGTTTTTCCTTCAATAAATTTCAAAAACCAACTCTAAGTCAAAAATCTTTTTTTTTTTTTGAGATTTTAATGCCAGAATCTGAACAGTCTCCTTTATCCAGCACGGGGTTGCATCCATTTAATTTTTTTCAGGCTTATGTACTAAATTAAGTTATAAAAATAGCAAAAATTCGCCACACGTTTGTCTCTACATTGTGTTTTAAGTAAATTAATTATGTTCTTTCTACCCTTTTTTGTTTTCTCCTTGTCTTTTTTTTGTGTGTTTTTTTCTCTGAGCTAAATAGGTCATGCTTAAATATATAAAGAAATAAATATATGTGTATACTTAATAAATGGCATATGAAAAATGTACAAATGTATGTATGTATTTATCATATATAGGACTGTGTGTCTGAAGTTTTTCGAGAAAGTAAAACCATGAGCCAGCATTTCACTGAAGATAGCTTTTGCTTTTTTTACACCACCCTTCAACATTGCTTCTAAAGTTATAGTATGACTCCAAAATAGCAGGTCAGTACAAAGAATATGGTTAGACTCCATAATATGTGCATTCTTTAGAAAATTACTATCAAATTTGATGAAGTTTAGCAAATGAAAATTTGATAAACGACTTCATCTGTTTCCTTTGATTAAAAAGAAGAAAACAACCTAGACCCGGTGGGTCATGCCTGGCCAGCACTTCGGGAGGCTGAGACAGGAGAGGTGCTTGAGCCCAAGAGTTCAAGACCAGCTTGGGTAACATGGTTAAACCTCATCTCTACAAAAAATACCAAAAAAATTAGCCCGGCATGGTGGTGTGTGCCTGTAGTCCCAGCTACTCAAGAGGCTGAGGCAGGAGGATTGCTTGAACCCAGGAGGTTGAGGTTGCAGTGGGCCGTGATTGCACCACTGCACTCCAGACAGTTATGTGCTGAAGGTCCTGTGTTATTGGTGTGGCTGGCTCATCTGTGCAGCGGGATTATGCCAGGGGCTACCTCACTGGGGAAGACTGAGTATAAAGTGGAAGGCAGAAGAGTGAGACATACTCAAAATGTGGCGACTGCATTTGTCCAAGAAGTATGCAAAGCACCTGTCCAAGAGGAACAAGGTGGGTAGGCACAGGCTTGAGGGATCTGTGAGAAAAAAGACAGAGGAGGTGGCCTGGGAAACCACACCACGCCTTCCTCAGCCACACCAGCTGCATTCATTATTTACTGCTGTCTAATGGCATCAGTCTGTTTTAATGGATATTGTAATGGGATGAACAGCTTTATCTGTTTCCTTTATGTGATTTGCACATATCCTGTGGGAACTAAGGATATTGGAGTCAGGTGGTATGAGTTCCAATGCTGGCCCATGTCCCTTACTGGCTGAGTGACTCAGAGCATGTTTCTCAACCTCTTTGAGCCTCAGTTTCCTCATCTATAAAATGGGAACATGATATCTCATGATGTCACCTTTAAATGGGAGAGTGCTATGTGACTGCTTAAACTGATTCTTAGAACATGACACGAACTCAACAAATTATATTTTAGAAAAAGGCCCTGGCCACTAAGTAGGCAAAAAGAAAAAAAAAAGAGAGAGAGAAGGAAAAGCATCCCAGAAATGGTAATATAACATGTTTTACCTACTGATATATGTCATATAGGTGAAATTATCTAAAATAAGAATGAGACGAAATGGATATTTTAAAGCAGAAGCATTAAATTATAATTGATCTGATAAATTGTGACAGTCTTTTTATAGGACAGTGTAGTTGTTATCAGTCAAAACGTAAGATATTTGTTTTCTTTGACCAAGAGTTTCCATTTCAGAAAATCTTCCTAAGGACATTCTCATGTAATGTTGTATGTGCAGGGATTTGCATTGCATCATTATTTGAAATAGCAAAGCAGAATAAACAGAATAGTTAATTAAATGATGATACCTCGGTACTATGGAATTCTCTGAGATCAAGAGAAAGAATGGAGTTGAAAATTGGCCCAGATAATTGTCAATGATATATTTTTTGGGTAAAAACAAAAACAAAGTACAGAACAGTATATGGGATGTGTATATGTGTATGTATCTATGTATGTATGTGTATTGTTATGGATATATGCAAGCAATATATGTATGTGTTCATGTATGAGGAGGGATGGGGCTGGACATGTATTGCCCAAATTATTCATAAATAATTTTTACCTCTCGGAAGTGTAAGTGGATGAAGGAGAAGTTTCTGCTTCTCTTACTTTCATACTTTTCTAAGATCAAATATTTTATGTAAGAATATCTATAAGATTTTTACAATTTTATAAAATGTCCTTTTCAAAACATTCGATCCAGGCTCTTGTGTAGACCATTTCTAGAGAATAAGGATCTGTTCAATCTTGTGTCCATTCACACAGTGCCAGCAGGTAGTAGTGTCTCCAAGTGTTTGTCTAGTATGTCCATTTAAAAATGAATATTCGCCGGACATGGTGGCTCATACCTGTATACCCAATACTTTGGGAGGTTGAGATGGGCAGTTCACTTGAGTCTAGGAGTTCACCATAAGCCTGGGCAACATGGCAAAATTTCATCCCTACAAAAAATACAAATCAATCAGTCATAGTGGCACACACCTGTAGTTCTAGCTACTCAAGAGGCTGAGGTGGAAGGATCGCTTGAGCCCGGGAGGTTGAGGCTGCAGTGAGCTGTGATCATGTCACTGCAGTCCAGCCTGGGCAATAGAGTGAGACACTGTCTAAAAAAAAAAAAAAAGATTATTAATTATTATTGATGTGAATACTATTGAAGAAAAAGTCATATTTGCACTCTTTTAAGAACTATAGAGTTTTTACTATTAAAGCAACATATGTCAATAAGTTTAATTGTTAGAGATATGCATGGCTTAGAACATGAAAGTTCCTTACTGGTCATTGACGGTGATATATATTCACCAGATATTTTCTAAACATATACTTGACATACATATCATATTATTATAGCATAAATTTTTGCAGAGGTGAGATCATCTTATATAATTTATTTTGAAATATATTTATTTGCTTATATGTCTTACATACCGATATATGTCATTATTTTTCATAAGTGTTGTGTATTCAGTGGTGTGAATGAACTATAATTAATTTCATCAGTCTCCAATTGATGGACATTAAGTTGTTCCTAATTTTTTTTTTTTTTTTTTTGAGACAAAGTCTTGCTCTGTTGCCCAGGCTGGAGTGCAGTGGTACAGTCTAGGCTCACTGCAACCTCCGCCTCCTGGGTTCAAACAATTCTCATGCCTCAGCCTCCCAAGCAGCTGGGATTACAAGCCTGGGCCACCATGCCCAGCTAATTTTTTGTGTGTGTGTTTTTAGTAGAGATGGAGTTTTTCCGTGTTGGACAGACTGATCTCGAATTCCTGGCTTCAAATGATCTGCCCCCGTCAGCCTCTCAAAGTGCTGGGATTACAGGCTTGACCTGTTTCCAATCTTTACTAAGACCGTGCTACAGTAACCATTCTTAAACATAAAACATTTGTGGGAGAATTTCTGTGAAATGAACACCTTGAAGTGATATTGCTGTAATTTAGAAGGAATTTGGTTTTCTATAAAGGTTGTACTGGCTGAGCATGGTGGCTTATACCTGTAATCACTGCACTTTTCCCAAAGGTCAAGGCAGCTGTATCACTTGAAGTCAGGAGTTCAAGACCAGTCTAGCCAACATGGCCAGACTGATATTTTCAGTATCTACTAAAAATACAAAAATTAGCCAGGCATGGTGGTGTGTGCCTGTAATCTCAGCTATTCAGGAAGCTGAGGCAGGAGAATTGCTTAAACTCAGGAGGCAAAGGTTGCGGTGAGTCAAGATTGCCCCACTGCACTCCAGGCTGGGCAACAGAGCAAGACTCCATCTCAGAAAAAGGTTATACCAATTTATGCTGCTACCAAGTGAATAAGAATTTTTCTTGTCCACACTCTAGCTAACAACTTTGATTTATACCACTCTGCTGGCCAAAATGTATATCTGTTTTACATCTTTTTATTTTACTTCATTTATTAGTAGAGATGTCCAATTTCCATAACTTTCTTAAGGGTCATAATGCTTGCAACACTGGAGTTGTTCTTGCCTTATAACATTGGGGGAAACATATATTGTATTTTGTCACAGTATAAATTGGTTTGGGAGCAATTTTAGAGCTAGACTTGAGAGCAGGTTTTAGTCTTTTAGATAGTATTTCTCATCAAGGAATTTCCTTGTATAGTTAAAATAGGTTTATATAGAGCATTGCTGGTTAAAACCCAAGTGTCCTAAAGATAGATGTTCACATAGCTTCTCTGTTATGCACTAAAATCTTAAGCTTTAGAAATGGCTGAGAATAGTTATTGCTTTTTATAATCACTATACTATTTGGTTTCATACTGTGATTTCTTCCTTTACTGTTTAGTGAATTTCAGCAATTTTGTTTTCTCTCTTCTGTAAATGGCGTGAACTTCATTTAGATAAACTGAGAAGGAATCACCAAGGTCTTCATTTATTTTTTAAAAAAACAAGTGAGAAAGCTTGGGGCAGGAGAACAGAATGATGCACCATTTATTTTTTTCTTTTTTGTCATAGATGCCCAGGGGTTTTTGAGTTTCTTTGGCAGTCTAAATTCATATTTATTAGCTTAAATATAATTTAACCAGAGTTGAATTGTCTTGATGAGATTTCATAGCCACAAGCGACCATGAAATGGTCATTTGTCTCATTTGGGAAGGCACCAGAACTGATTACTAAGGAGATAATTGAAACTGCTGATACCATTAATGCCATGGTTATTGTGGAGATAGTCCCCTGAGGGTGAAGATGGATTGACTCACAGATTTGTTTGTGTATAGAATAACCAGAGCCAGCCTGACTCAAAGAGAAATTGGAATTACTGAAGGAAGTTTCTCAATGAAGGCTTTTGTCATTTTCTTTTTAGCTGCTCACTCACCACTGGCATACTGTTAGCACCCAATCTCCCTTCTGGAGGTGCCCACCAGGCAGATGGCAAAACGGCAGGTCCCAGCGCATGCTTCCTGCTGTGGCCACCAAGGGGCCAGCTTGTCCTCTATCTGGTCCCTGGTTCAGCTTGACCAAACTTGCATAGTCCTATCTTCTGAGTTTGAGCTAGAAGGACAGGACACTTGGAAGTCAGAATCATCAAGGTAGCAACTGAGGTAGGTGGGACAGACAAGACAGTTGCATGACATAAATTGTCACTTTGCTCCCTATGGTTCTCCTGTTTTGTGTTTATTTTCTAAGCCTGATTAAAACAGCCATTCTTTGCTTCTTTCATCCTGAGAGGCCTGATTTGGTTCAGGGATCAATATCACCCCCTTGCCTATATAACTTGGGAAAATACTGATTGGTCTCTAAGCCAGTGCTTCCCTACTTTCTTTCATGTCATAGAATACACAGAAAATGACAGTGTTTGTGTGGCACTCAGTTAAATGGAAGAGGCTGCTCAGGCTGGAGGTGATCACCAAAGAGTCTCTGACTGCCTCCAGGGCTGAAAAGACCAATAGCTCAGTACACCTGTTGCCTCTGTACACTGGTTTTGAAGCTGTGATTGAAGCTAGTCATGATGACCTTATTCCTCTGCCAGGAATTAGGTTAGGGTAAACACAGGACCTGGCTCTGATCAATGTGGATCCATTTCTTAAAAAGCTGTCTACTCTTAAAAATAGGCATGGAGGCCAGGTGCGGAGGCTCATGCCTATGATCCCAGCACTTTGGGAGGTCAAGATGGGAGGATCACCTGAGCTCAGGAGTTCAAGACCAGCCCAGGCAACATGGCAAGACCTCGTCTCTGTTTTAAAAAAAAAGCATTGTAAAAAGAAGTGATCCTTTTTTGGGTGTGGAGATGTGAGAGCTTCAAGAATGGCTGCTATACTGCCACCATGAAGGAATGTCCTGGGTAGAAAAATGGAAGAAGCCTGGGACTTAGATGGTATTGCTAATCTGCTGACCTTACCAACCTTGGCACTGCCCTACCTGGAGATACTGACAATATAGATCTATATTATTAAAGTTATTTTCACTTTTTTTTTTACTATAAAAAGCATTCTGATACAATATAAGCTCAGGACTTGAAGGTCAGGACTTATAGAAGAGTTATCCAATAATAACAATAAAGTATTCAAAATATGAAACTTTTTAGGAAAAATGTAATAAAAATTGGAGACATGCTGATACAAGGAAAATGTTTAAGTTTAGAATAAGATAGGCAAAAGTAGGAGATTATTTAAAATTCAGCATTCTTTATATTAAAAAGTATAAGACTTTTAAATTAATATGATAGTTGTGTTAAACAGAAATATTTACCAGTGTATCAGTAAAATGTTAGAGAACTGGAAGGGTTTCCCATTGACACTTACGAGAGGCAGAAGAGCATACAAGTCAAGAACCTGAACTTTGGAGCCAACCTGTGTAGGCCTTCATCTGCTACTTCCTGAGGGTGATTTCATGTAAGTTATTAAACCTCTCTGTGCCTCAGTTTTCTCATCTGTAAAGTGGAAATAATAAGTAACAGTCCCCACCTCAAAGGTATTATGGAGTTTATACTTATAATAAATGGGAACAGAGTATGACACATATTAAGTACTATATAAGTGCTTGCTATTATTAATGTACAATTATCACCTAAACGTATGCCTGTTCAAAAAAAAAAAAAAAGTTACTTAAACACAGATGCTTCTACTACTTCACAGTCACTAAAATAACTAAAATTAAGAAGACCTATAATATCATATTTTGGCAAAGATGTGGGATAACCAGACCTCTCATCCACTGGGAGTATAAAATGGTATGACCTTTTAGGAAATTGTTTGGCAGTTAAACATACATTCATCCTACGATCTATTAACTCTACTCATGCACATTTATTCAAGAGAAATGAAAACATATGCATGTGCACACACATGCACACACGTACACACACACACACACACACACACACAGCTTGTAAAAGAATATTCATAGCTTCCCCCAAACTGAAAACAACTCAGATTTTTATTAACAAGAGAAGAGATAAATAAACTATACTATATTCATGCAATGGTACTACGCAGTGATTTTTTAAAAATGAATGAATGGTTAATATATGCAACACCATGAATGAATATTAAAAACATTTTTTGCAGTAAAAGAAGCCAGGCATTAAAAAATACATACTCTATAATTCCATTTGTATAGAGTTCTTCAACAGGAAAAACTAATCTATTGTGATAGAAATCTGAATAGTGGCTGTTTATGAGAGGTAAGGAAAGATTCGCAGAGTTAACTTTCTGGAAATGTTTTACATCTTGGTGGGGATGTGGATGACATGGCTCTAATACCGAAAATATGTATCTTTATTATGCATAAATTGTAGTGTAATTTTCTAAATGAAACAAAAATCAGTAATCGATGCTGCCCAGGTTTTGAGTAGTAAATGCACAAGATGAGCATCTTTTTATCCCAGGTAGCAAGGAAGCTGACAAAGACCACTAAAATCATGTCACAAGGACTTGGGAACTGGCTTGAAGAGCCTCCCACTGACCAAAATGGGACAGTCTGAATATCAGTAAAGAAAATTTTAAAAATAACTTTAATACATTAAAACACATAAATTATATTTAAGTGCATATGCTCATAATGACAAAATACATTTCAACTATCCATGAAAGTACCCAACCCATTATTTTGGAAACTGGCAAATAAAGATAAAGAATCAAACATTTTCTCTGCCTTTCCTGTATGAATTATACTACTGGGTAACCAATTAATAGATCAGGAAAAAAAAATCTCTCATTATACAAATATTCTAGCTAGTAAGTAAGGGATAATAGAATTAGAAAGCCATCATACTGCAACCCCTAATTAATTAAATGATATAGCTATTGAGCATTAACAGCTGCTAATGTTACAAAAAAAAAAAAAAAAAACACTAGTGGTGACCTGCAAGACAGTATTGCCATAAAAGATCTAACTGAAATCTGATCGAGCCTTGAGACTCAACCAACCTACAAACACCATAGTAAAGAGAGGAACGATCAGCAACACCTGGGTGGTAGGAGAATTTACAGGATAAACAGCCTAGTTTATTCAACATATGAATTGCAATGAGAGAGAGAAGAGGAAAAAAGAGAGAGATAAATGGAACAGGAACTGGTAGATTAACAGAGAACTAAGGAAAATATCAACCAATTACAAAATGTGGACTTTTTTTCCATTTTGATTCAAACAAACTTGGGGAAAAAAAGACATTAATCAGATAATTGGAAATTTGAAGACTAAATAGGTATCTGATGATATGAAGGAATTGTTGTTAACCTTCTTAAGTATTTAAGGTTATATTTTATAAAGGGTTCTTATCTTTTATATTGAATTATTTACAGATAAAATTACTTAAGTCTTGGTTTTGCTTCAAATTAATACATATAGGAGGAAAGAAAGTTGGTGAGAATACAAATGAAACAATATTAGCCACATGTTGGTAACTTAAAACTAGGTGGAAACATGGGAGGTGGTTATTACACTGGTTTTTGACTTTTTGTGTGTACTTGAATTTTTCCATTATAAAAAGGTTTTTTGTTTTGGTTTTAAAGGAATATAAAGGGAGAGAGAAAGGGGGAAACAACACAAAACGCCAGGTTCTGCAGAAAGACAGGAAGGAAATGTAACAGAATGCCTGAGTGTTAACCCCTGGATGCATTCTACCTTGTCTACAATGGCCAAATGAAAGGGCCATGTATAACAGCATAGGCCCTGGGTTCAAATCCTGTTCTTCTACCCCCAACTGGGGAGACTTTTGCTACTGGACATCTCAACGCCTCAGTTTCCCATTTGCAAAATGGATTTCAAGAATGAACTTTGAAGACCCTTTTCTTTTCATTTCTCCAAACATAGAGATGAGACTCAATTTTACTAAGTTTATGTCCATTGCCTAAAAAACTGCACACGCCTTATGGTAAAACCAAGTCAAAAGTCATGGCCTCCGTCCTATGAAACAGGCAGAAAGGAAACCCTTACCATGCCTGCTTCTCTCTCCACCTCTTTTCATCTCTGTTTTTCCATTTATGGTTAAGAAAGCAAGAAAATTCACCTAGCACAAAAGTTTTCCTCTTTTTCTGCCTAGAGGGGAACATGAGTAATGAACTTTTCCAACAGGGTTGTTTTTCCTGGACATGGTGCACCCCCTCCAGCTGCTAAAACATGTGATCCTGAAGGAGACCTTAAATAAACTTAAATGTTCCTTATCGGTCAGTTCCAGTTTGTACTAAATTATGAATTAATTTTCTGTATTTGGTACTTTTCCTTTTTAAACAGAAGCTCTATTCATTCAAAATATTAGTTGAGAACTTTCCAGGTGCCACGTGTTATAGCCCTGAACAAGGCAGAAATGGTCCTGAACCCAACTATTCCCGTGGATGGCTATTTCCTGACCTCCAGTCTTAATCCAGGAGCTCACTCACTGTCCTCATACAGCATTCTCCATCCCTCTTTATCATGTCTTCCTGCTTTATTTTCTTTTTAAGTCTTACTCTTATCTGAAATTACCTCATTTATGAATTATTTTTTGTTTCATACTCCCCTCTGAATACCTCTCCTGTTCACCATTGTGCCCCCACCACCTAGCACCCTGCCCAGCAGAACCAGCTATATAATTTACAGGACTCTACATGTCTTTTCTGTGTCTATAATCAAATATCATAGACTGGGTAATTTACAAAGAAAACAGATTTAGTTGGCTCATGGTTCTGGAGGCTGGGAAGTCCAAGAACATGGCACTGGCATCTGGCAGGATCATCCTATGACAGAAGGCAGAAGGGCAGACAGGTTCATAGGAAGAAAGAGGAAAAATGTGGGCTGAACTTATCTTTTATTAGAAGCCCACCTCTGTGATAACTGATCTACTCCTGTGATAATGAATTAACTCATTATCATGTCTTAAAGGTCTACTTCTTTTTTTGTTTGTTTGTTTCTGAGGCAAGGTCTTACTGTTTCGCCCAGGCTGTTGTGCAGTGGCACAATCTTGACTCACTGCAGCCTCAACCTCCCAGGCTCAAATGATTCTCCTACCTCAGCCTCCTGAGTACCTGGGACTATAGGCTCATGCCACCAGTCTTGGCTAATTTTTGTGTTTTTTGTAGACATGTTGTTTTACCATATTGCCCAGGCTGGTCTCGACTCCTGAACTCAAGCTATCTGTCCTTGTTAGCTTCCCAAAGTGCTGGGATTACAGGCATATGCCACTCCGATCTGGCCAGTCCCACCTCTTAATATTGTGAAAATGGCAATTAAATTTTAACATGAGTTTTCATGGGGATATTTAAACTATAGCACAATGCAAAATGAAAATGTGGGATTCCTTGTTCAAAAATGATTAAGAATTGTGAGACAGCAGAATACTAAACCAAGCATGAGGCTGTTCTGAGGGTTGAATCTTGTGGGCCTACATAGGCCACACATCCAGCTCTGAGGTCCAATACCTGATAGACATTCAAAAAAATAATTACTGCAATGAATGTGAATTTAAGAAAAATCATCAGGCATCCAAGGAGCTCTGACATACAGATTGATAAAAGATTAAGAACAGAAACCAGCATGTGTGTGAAAGGAATGTGTAATTCCTCAACTGTGGAGTTGACTATGAGGTGACAAATAAAGTGATACTCTTCTTTTTTCGAGAAATGCCAGGTCTAGGCTGTAATTTGTCGAAAGTCAGAACCGTGCTGTTTTCATCTTTGACTTCCTTGTAAGGCCTCTGTCTGTATTTGGTGCTCAAAACATATTTGAACTGAACATATTTGTTTCTGGAGGCTGAATTAGAGAAGGATGAGGAGATATGAGGAAATATTTTTTTATCTAATGCAAACCTCACTAAATTTAGGAGGAGATGAGCTGCTCTTAACGTTTGTCCTCTTACTTTATGACAAATGGTTCAGTGCTATGCCCAGCCGTCAGAGTTTTGGAATACCGCAATACATTGCCTGTGTTGCAATTTTATAGCGTGTCTGGCATTCATTCAGTGTGTGAAATGTTCTGTGATGAAAGTGATAGTTTTATGATAAAACACAAAGCTTCTCTTAAAGACTCAAAAATCAGGGTCTTGATTCCACATATTTTGCCTTAAATTGGTGGATGTATTTCCCTTGTTCCACTCTCACACTCGGTAAAAGCCTCCACAAAGTCACCAATACGTACGTACAAGCTCACCAGTTAGGTGAACATCCAACTGTGTCACAATTTGTATTTTATAGGCACAGTTTCGCATATAAGCTCATATTTCATTTGGACCTATTCCAGGATATAGTTTGGTTTTCAGTGGGACTCCTAAAAAGGGCTCCCCAAGTCTACATTCCTGAATCCTAGGTTAAGCCCTACCTTGTGTCTGGCTACACGTCAGAAGGCATTTGGAAGAACAGTGGTTTCAGGTTGGATATAGCACCAGCTTTGCCACTGTCTTGTTCTGGCCTTTGAATGCCAGTTACCTGGGACCGCTTCTGATTTACTGATTACAAAACTCCTGTCTGATACCCCACTACTGCAGGAATTATCCATTTCCTCAAGACTGAATATCTGGCACCCATGCCCTTGTCCCATCTTTACACCTAGAGCCCTGCCAAACTCCCCAGTCCTGTGTTTATAAGCACCCACATTCTTGAACAGTGTTGGTCACTGGGCTAATGGTGTCAGATTCCAGTGATCCTTTCTCACACAAACTGCCATACTAAAGAGGACCTTCTTGTTTGCAAATAAAGTTTTGTTTAAAAATTAGAACTACCTTGAGCAGAAACGGAAATTATAGACTCAGTAACTGAAAAGGCCAGGGAATGACTTCAGTGGCATTTAGTAATTCAGACAGTGGCACTGGAGTCTGTCTCTCCAGCTCTTCTGTCTGGCATGAAGTTTCCTGGTAGCCCCAGACTTTAATCCCAGCAGCTTTGTAACTCCAGAACAAACAAAAACAGAGATATCTCTCTGTTCCCTATAACTAGGGGGTATGGGGTGTATTAGTAAGGGTTCTCTAGAGGGACAGAACTAAGAGGATATATATATATATCCAACCCAGAGCGTATATTATCAATGAAGTTTAGAAAATACATTTCATCATATATTTTAAATGTGTAATAAAGAAAGCCTTTGAGTGGCCAAAAGAAATAGCAGAAGTTTTTTAGTTGTATATATATATATATATATATATATATATATATATATATATATAAATATATATATATATATATATAAAGGGGAGTTATTAAGCATTAACGCACATGATCACAAGGTCCCACAACAGGCCACCTGCAAGCTGAGAAGCAAGGACAGCCAGTCCAAGACCCAAAACTGAAGAACTTGGAGTCTGACGTTCGAGGGCAGGAAGCATCCAGCACAGGAGAAAGATGTAGGCTGGGAGGCTAGGCCAGTCTTGTCTTTTCACATTTTTCTGCCTGCTTTATATACTAGCCATGCTGGCAGCTGATTAGATGGTGCCCACCCAGATCAAAAGTGGGTCTGCCTTTCCCAACCCACAGATTTAAATGTTAATCTCCTTTGGCAACACCCTCAGAGACACACCTAGGATCGATACTTGTCATCCTTCAATCCAATCAAGTTGACACTCAGTATTAACCATCATATGGGGGTAGAGTGATTTTATTGGTGAGTCTTGAATCATATATTAATCCTCTTTACATGGGGATATGGGGTTTCCCCCCCTCCACCTCCAGTTATTTGAATGGTGTCACCACAGAAAAGCAGGGATCCCGTTTCTTAATTTTAATATTCCTGATAGACTCCAATCTCTATGTGTTCTCATACCATAACCTGACTTTGCCTTGCCTTCCCCATGAATTTGGTCTGTCAACCTTCACCTGGCCCGCAAGCTGCCCTGGCCTCCTGGTTTTAGCCTTGCCTAATCTAGCCCAACTCACTGCTGAAACTGGCTATCAAAATTATGATTGTCCTTCAAGAGTGAAAACATTTTTACTTTACAATCGGAAACGTCCCCCTAGTTCTCTCAGTTGACCCTCCAGCCCAGTAAGAAAAGGTACCATGTACTGAGTTTTTACTGTTTATATATTAACAAGTAGAAGGTTCTCCCAAATAAAATAATACAATAATTCCCCACTTTCCCAACAAGAAGACTCAGAACAAATGTTTTGGGTCAACCTATATAAAATTTTCAGAATGTATATGAAATATTAGAAAATTTATTCCTAATATTAGAAGTAAATGGAAATATTAGGAGTAAATTTTCTAATATTGCAGAACACTTGTTATGCAGATTAATAATTGGCATTATTTCTTCCTTGTGCTCTCCCTCTTGATAGAATAATTTTATTCAACTTGTTCACGTGCATCTGTGTGCTGGCACTGAAACAAAAGTCCTCTTTGAGTCATCCTTGTATCACAGCACAACATCTCCACTTCTGCCCAAGTTGTTTAAGCTATACAGAACTTGTTGAATCTCCATATATGATGCTTTTCTGGGAATATCATTGTGCAGCATTTTTTTTTCCTTTTTCCATTTATCCTATAAGTATATATATAGGAAATAATGTTTAAGTAGCTTGTTTTCTAACATCCAACCCCTCCAAGTGGGAGGTCACATGCTCACAAATAATTACTAAATCTGTATTAAACTTTTTGCCACTTTTTCTACTGATATCATCAAGTGACTTATATTTGCATCCAAACTTGGCATTGACTGAAGTTGTTACAGGATGCCGTGTCTTCCCCAGATAGTATATTATGGTCATAGTAATTAGAGTTTTTGGAAGGATTTGAAGATAAAGCCACTCCCTCATTTCTGAGGATTAGCATTTTGTGGGGGGAAAGGAAGGTACCCCCCCATACTTAGATACCTGTGGTATTTCCCAGGCAGATTATTTGAGCTTTGCATGAACTATCTCTTTTAATTCCCTGAGCACTCCTGAGGGAGATCAGGATTTTTATCTCCATTTTACAAAAGAGAGAACCAATTCTCAGCAAGACCAAGTAACTTTCCCAAGGATATATATAGCTACAAAATACCAGGTTTCTCTGACTCTAGAACTCATGTTCTTAACCATACCATACTCTTGAGCAAAATTCCAGACTGTTCTTTTTTCAGGTGGGAGAAGCATGGTATCCTGTCACAAGCTTTTACTTAATCATTCTTAAAAAAAAAAAAAAAAAAAAAAGTAAGTTTATTATTTTTCCTGTGTTGTGTTTTTCTCTTTGCTTCACCTCTAAGCATAATATATTTTAATTATTTCCTATTCACCAAGTGACTTCAATAGTAATGATTTCATTAAATGCAAAGGGTGAAATGAATCTTTTCTGAGTCCGCATCATTCTGCCAAGATTTTCTGTTGTGGCTGGCATCTTTGATGCTGATTGATTTTACTAAGGTTGTTTCATGGTTTCTTTCTGAGTGGAAAAGCTGTTGACATCAACTGGCTGTGAGTAGCAAAGTTGAGTTAAATATTATTTTTATTTATATTCATTAAATTCCCAGCCTCATCCAGAACATGCATGGAACAAAGAGCCGAAATTGAAGTTTAGATTCGTACATGGCATCCCCTATCTCTGAATAATTACCCAACCCAGAACGTGCATTATCAATGAAGTTTAGAAAATGGTAGATGACATTTCATCTTATGTTTTAAATGTGTAATAAAGAAAGCCTTTGAGTAGCCAAAAGAAATAGCAGAAGTTTTTTTAGTTGTTTTTATTTTCCCATTGCTCCTGTGACTCATGTTGAAAGGCTTTTGTTTCTAATCAAAGCAAAAAACAGTATGGTCATTTCCTTGAGATTATATGGCAGCGGAAGGCGTCGGGGATTTTTAGGTTCCTACTTCCACTGGCTTGTAGTTGGAGAAACCGCAAGTGCGCGCACACACACACACACACACACACACACCACAAGTGCTTAATACGTGTGTCTTTTGTCTTACACATTCTCTGCAGTTCCTTTAAATGAGGCGAGGTCATGAGGGTTCGGAGGTAAGAATGATTTCTTTTATAATCTTCCAACTGCAGGCTGTGTAACGGTGCTTCTTCAACTTTGACTGGCATTTCTTAGCAAAATCATGGTCAGATTTTAATATTGTACTGGGGGTGGACTAACCGAGGAACTAATACTGCAGAACCCAACTTCCAGAAAACAGAATTACAAGAAATGTTTATCTTCATGCTTGTGAAGGAATTACTTTTTCCAAAACAGAGTTGGATGTGCTCCGTTTGATAGCAAAGTGAGGATGGTCTTTAAAGACGCCCATCGTCCGGAGGGTTTTCCTGTCATTGTTTTAATGCTATCTTTGCCCCTTTAAAGGTCGTGAAAGGCTGATTTCTTATCTTGCTTTAGAACTTTGGCAATTATAAAGTACATAATTCCACCTCATCACCTTTCCCCTGCTCCCACCACTTTCTCCTTTTTTTTTCTTCTTCTTCTTTTAATTTTAAAGACTTGAGTTTCCTTACAGATGTAGAAAAGACAGAGAGAGGGCAGGAACTGTGTCAGTAAGCAGCACAAAAATGCTTTTTGATTTATAATTGTTCATCGTTTCATCAGCAAGATGTATTTGGGGCCTTCCCTATTTTTGTAAACACTTGGCAACAAAGATCCTGTGGTGTCCTAGAGCTCATTAGTAGCCCCTCTGAAAGGATCCTTTGATGTGGGTCCCTGCTTTGCCTGGAGACAGAAGAAGGAAAATTGAATTTTTTCCTCCAGTCTAGTTTGTGGTGAGGATTCTATGTGATCACAATTCAGCAGCTCAAGATAGAAACCTCAGAAATGCCATTTTGGGGGACAGCTACCAATTAATTAATAAAACTTTTATGATTTGTCAGAGGAAGTCCTATATCCTTATTAAAGGGAAGCTTTTTTTCTTTCCTGCCTTGTAATGTGGTTATGGTAAACTCATTAAGTCCAACTCTCTGTGGTCATTTTTCTTCCCTGATAGGTAGATGTTGATGGTGGAGGGGAGGAAAATCCTGGTAAGAAACAAAGGAAATTATCTCATCCAGTAGACTGCAAAACTCTTGGGGATAGAAGGAAGTCTGTGGAGGAAGCGGGTAGGATTGGGTAGAGAAGAGAAACGTCAAAGAAATTAAATATATCACAATAGGAACTGGAATACTACCCTTTTGCCATAATATAACATAATAGTGTAGGCTTAGAAATGAGTCCATTGTCTGTAAATCAGTCCTATCTAAAGATATTGAATGTCTGAAGGAGTAGAAAGAAATATAATTTAATCCAAATGCAGCCCTGTGACCTGGATTCTCGGAGTGGCATTATGGTGATCTAAGTACTCACTATAAATGATCCTGTTCTTAAAATTCAGGCAATAGAGCCTCCTAAGAAGCAAGACTGTCTTGTTATGTAGCTCTTTAAGGGATCAGAAACTACAGCTCTTAGCAGGGCATCTAAAATATTCCCGGACATACCAAGTTCCACTCCAGAGCATATTCTGTGTGTTCCACTGTGTTTGGTCCCACATTTGGAGTATGCAGGGAAGTTGTTACTACTAGAATGGAGGTTCCTGCAGACAATTACTCTGTGTCACCCATGGAGAGAGTGCCCAGTAACTATCAGGAGGCAGGGGGATGGGTGGTGGACACATATCATTGGCTGAGCAGAATTGTTAGATGTATTTATGCCATGTAACATTTAAACCAGAAGAAACCTTGGAAGTCACTTTGTCCCACCTCCTCATACTGTTACTGAAGAGATTAAAATCCAGAGAAGAGGAGGAATTTTTCTAAGATTTCCAGTCCCATTAGGGGCAGGGCACAACCTGCATTCTGGATCTCCCAAGTCCCAAATCTATGCTGTGTCCACCCTTTGCCATTTGTGGGCCAGAGGATGTTTCTGCCTAACTTCCAACATCTCTGCATTTCATGCAGCCTGAGTTTCTTCTCATGGGTGCATGCATCTTGGAATAAAAAGGTGGAGCTGCATCCAAATGAGATTCTGCTTCCTGTTCTGCATGGCTTCTAATTGCTAGCAGAAGCCTGTGCACACGTGCACAAAAGACCCCAGGAAAAGAACTACCAGTCTTGTCTCTTATCACAAAAAGCTATAGTGCTACGTGAAACCATACTAAGACACTTTCTCTTTGTTTCAAAAATACTGTGGCAATCTGAAAATACTAGTGAGCTCTCAGCCGAGGCCTGTCTCAGGATCATAATTCAAGTATGAGACTTACTTTTGTCCCTGAGGTAGATTCTGTGAAGCTCCAATTAACACATTTTTCTCGCTTAACGTTGGAAACCTACAAAAATTTTTAAATGCAACTTTTTCCTAAACTGGAAAAGTAAACCTGAGTACAGTAAACTATACATTAATATATGTTTGTGTGACTTGGCAAGGTTGAGCAAACAATTTTTACGCCAATAACAGCAATCTAAGAAAAGGAAGGTATTGGGCATATTCCCTGTTTACTTCAGATGTTTTTTTTTTTCCTTAAAGGATGCTTTTGTAGATGAGGCTGTAATGGTATGCACACTCTTGTTGTCTTGTATTGGTTTAGTTTCTCCTTGGTTTTCTTTTCTTCTTTCCTTGTAAATTGAAATGAACAATTCTGCATAGGTGGTACTTATTCTTTCAAGATCACGCTTTTGTACTATCATTTCTATTAGATGTTTCTAGATTCAGGTTTTCTAGTCAGGAGGGAAAGTAGTCCAGAAGCTTGTCTTCTATAAAGGAGAATTTTTATCCTGTAAACAGTATGGTGTGGCTGAAAAGCCCAGTAGACAAGAGAGAGGCAGAACTGAACTCCCGGTCTAACTCTGCCCCTTACTGACAAGCTGTGTGTCCGTTCCTGTTCACTCCTTGGAATCCACATTGATGAGTGAAGGGATTAGACTAATGCTGAGGCTGTTTTTCAGCTTAGAAATGCTCTGTAACTCTTAATTAATGGTAGTTACTTCCCTATTATCCAGATATATTACAGCTCTGTCATTCTGTTTACCTCCATCTGTCTCCCTCTTTCCCTTCCTTTCCTCCCTCCTCTCCTTTCTCTCTCCCATCTTTCTTCCTTTCCACTGATATTTTCCTTTTCACATAGAAAGAAATTCAGGGCACAGACTACAATGACCCAGATGCCTGTAGAGCCACTGACAGTATCTGGATAGGGACAAACTGAGTAAGGCAAGGTTGGAAATGGAGAAATTACTGATGCTACTAATTGGAGTCAGACATTGAGATGCTGTCTAGGAAGAAATCAGAATCTGTGGTAATGGATGCAACTCTTAGATTGAAATTTGACACTGCCTCCTTGGATTCCAAGTTCTTTAAAAGTCAACACATATTCCCTGGGTATGTACTGCACCAGTAATATGTCAGGCTTGTGCTTACAGAGGTGAATAAGATGCAGCCACTATATTTATGAGGCCATGACCAGTTTGGGAATGTAAATAGAACTCTCCAGTGACTCCTTGTAGCTCTTACAAGCTAAACTTTCAGCTCATTTGCTACTCACTCTTGGGGAGTATAGAAACTGTTAAGACAGACTGGGCATGGTGGCTCATGCCTGTAATCACAACACTTTGGGAGGCCGAGGCAGGAGGATCACTTGAGGCCAGGAGTTCAAGACCAGCCTGGCCAACGTGGTGAAAGCCCATCTCTACCAAAAATACAAAAATTAGCTGGATGTGGTGGTGCATGCCTGTAATCCCAGCTACTTGGGGGGCTGAGGCAAGAGAATCACTTGAACCCAGGAGGCAGAGGTTGCAGTTTGCAGGCAGAAGTTGAGGCAGGATCGCACCACTGCACTGCAGCCTGGGCGACAGATGAGACTCTGTCTCAAAAAAAAAAAAAAAAAAAAAAAAAAACTATTAAGACGAAATGGCTGTAAGCGGTAGAGTTTAATTAATATGATTTTTAGGTCAAGGGATCAAATTGACAGGGGTATATCCAGGTAGGAATTGAACAATAGCAACTAAGACAAACAGTGACCCTAAAGCATTCAGAAGTCCACTATGAAAGGTTCTGTTTTTGATAGGCGCTATCCACACGAAACAGACAAAAAGAGGAAGTGTCGAGAGTGGAGTGTTAGCATGAACCTTTGCGTATAAATCCTACTTTGTCATTTACAAACTGAGTGACCCCTTCTGGGCTTTTGATGGGGGTAACTAAAACTACCTTTTCAGCTTACCGCAGTGGCTCAAAAATTTTTTAAATTTGGCAGGTATGGTGCTGTGCTTCTGTAGTCCCAGCTACTTGGGAGGTTGAAGCAGGAAGATCACTTGAGCCCAGGAGTTCGAAGCTGCAGTGAGCTGTGGATTGTGCCACTGCACTCCAGCCTGGGTGACGGAGTGAGACCCTGTCTCTAAAAATAAAATAAAATATATGAAAACTACCTTTTAACAAATCTCTCCCTGTCTCTCCTTCCCCCACCCTTCCTAGCCTCTAGTATTTGTTAAAGGATGCAAAGTTATAGTGAGACAGCAGAAATAAGTTCTAGTGTTCTACGGCACTACAGGGTGACTGTAGTTAGCAATAATATATAGTTTCAAATAGGAGGATATGAATGTTCCTAACATAAAGAAATGATAACTATTTGAAATGATGAATATACTAATTACCCTGATCTAATCACTATAGATGATATGTACTGAAACATCACTATTATCAATTTAGAAATAAAACTACTTTTTAATGTTATTGAGGGGGTTAGAGCTAACATCTGGCACTGAAGTACCTAATAAGTGGCAGTTACTTTTGTTTAATAATGTTATTATACAACTATTCCAAATATGGCAAATGATGACAGTGGGGTCACAGAAATATTCAGACACCATCAGAAGATTGAGTGTGTAAAATGATGGATGGGTAATCTTTATTCAGAGCCCGTAATGTTCACAATAATATAAATAGGAACCAGTTGTTCATTAGCCCACATTTGGATCTCTCTGCATCTTGACAGTGTCTGGATATCCCATCAGCCTTCCATCATTTGGACACATGAGATCACTTGACTCTGCACTTTGTCTGGATTTCACTGGGCGAAAGTTCACAAATAAGTAATCACAGTATGTCCATTGCAGTCTTTGGTCCTGCAAGTGTTCATCTTTTAAGGGACCTTTTTCTCAACCACTTTAGGGACATGGACCCAATACAAATCTGGGTCCAGGAAGTTATAGAAAGTCTTCCTGGAAAGACTCTTATTAATGCGTTTTGCCTGTATTTGTGTGGGGAAGGGTTTGCAAGCTTCTCTAACATCATTAGTAGACCTGCACGAGGTCTCAGCTTAAGAACTACAGTCCTAAGTGAGCTGTGTGTGTCTTTCAGAGAAATGGTGAGAAACTACTTGGCCTTTGTATGTGATGCCTGTCTTAGTCTATTTTGCAGTGCTTCCACAGAGTAACTGCAACTCAGTAATTTATAAAGAGCAGAAATTTATTTTTCACAGTGTGAGGCTAGGATATCTAAGATCAAGGGACTGGCACTCAATTTGGTAAGGGCCGTCTTGCTGTATCCCCACATAGCAAAAGGCAAAAAGGCAAGCTTGCCAAATGCTACATGAAGCCTATTTTATAAGGGCTTTATTCCCATTAAGGAGAGAGCAGCCTTTAAGGCTTAATCACGTCCTAAAGGCCCTGCCTCTTAATACTACAGACATTGGCAACACCTGAATTTTGGAGGGGCTACAAACCATAGCAATGCCCAAGAAACAAGTTTTTCTGGAAATCTAGCACCTAACTGTATTTGAGCCTGCCAGAAGTGTGGTATCCCAGAATTGACATAGCCTCTACGGAAGGTATTTAGAATGTAAGAGCAAACCTTGCCACCTCCACTCCTGCAGCTGTTTATACTGTTCCTTTGGGAGCAGGAGTCAGACTTAAAGCAACAACCAGGTGCGGAGGAGGCAGGTTCCCTCTTGGTACTTGGCCTTGTGTTGAGTTGAGAGTAAGGTCACTCTAGTGGGACCTGAAAGTAATTGCTCTGTCCACCATTAGAACAGTCATCGGCTTTAGAGGATTCACCTGTAAATCTGCAGAGATTTTTTTTTTCAGTAACCACTGCATTTGAGCAGGAAGAATCGGAGGCTGTTCGTGGTAACTGCACATCTCCAAGTACCCACCTCGAGGTGCAAACATCCCTCTTCATTAGAACAAGGACTGAGGTTCAAGGAGCCCGTTGGATCTCATCTTGCTTTACAGTATTCTTTCTTCTCTCTTTTTAAAAGAAACCATTGATCAGTGATACTTTTAAATATTAAATATGAAAAAGAGTACTATGGTGTCTTCCCAATTTTTATAAAATGAGTATACAACTCCTTTTTTTTTTATATTCAACAGGTGTTTATTGAGTAGCATCTTTTGCAAAGTGCATGCTATAAGCTGGAAGTACAGTGGTTAGCAAGACAAAGTACCTAGAGGCAGATATTAAATAACAAAGTACGTCATTATTTAATCACAATTGTGAAAAGTGATGCAACAAAGAAGCATAGAGAACTAAAAAGCAATAACACTCATAATAAGAGCTATGGAACCCAAAGCTATTTGAGACACTCTGTGTGCATCAGCTCATTTAAACTTCATGGTGTAGCACCAGTATTACCTCCATGATGCAGATCAGGAAAGCAAGTAACAAAGAGATAAATTGTCTGCCCATGATGGTGACACTAGCAAAGCATCTAAGCAATGATTTGAACCCTGGGTGGTCTGACTGCAGGGTCTTCACCCATAACCACTGCACGATGGCTCCTGTGAAAACATGACTTTTAGAACAGGATCACATCCTCCGCAAAAACGTCGGTGGAGCTGGAGGCTGTTATCCTTAGCAAACTAATGCAGGAAACCAAATATCATATGTTCTCACTTATAAGTGGGAGCTAAATAATGAGCACACATGGACATGAAAAGGGAAACAACAGACACAAAGACATGTTTGAGAGTAGAGGGTGAGAGGAGGAGAGGGTCAGAAAAAATAACCATCAGGTACTGTACTATGCTTAGTACCTGTGTGATGAAATCATTTGTGCACCAAACCCCCATGACATGAGTTTACCTGTATAACAAACATGTACATGTACTCCTGAGCCTAAAAGTATAAAAAAAGAAAGAAAGAAAGAAAAAATGACTTAAAATCTATGTTTTTAGAGATGAGTTGGGTTAGTCAGGCACTTTCCCCTCCCCTTCTTCATGCCTTGAGCTGGAAAGGAAATCTTACAGAAGAAGATGGTGTGGCTGGGGCCCGGGGAGTAAGAGGAAATTAACACAAGACCAGGAGAAGAGTGCAGAGGAACCAGCCATTGCAGAGCTTGGTAGGCTGCCTCAGGGATGAGAGCTTTTTTCTGATTGAATTAGGTTCAATCAGAACCTAATTGGTTGGCTCTGAAGCTAAACTGCCTTGTCAAAAATCCCCTCTCAGGAGACTTGCATGCCTGTGATATGAAGACACTGAGAGGTGTTCTCCTGAGCTGGCTGGATTATTTCACATCAATTTAATGCTGTGGATATGGAGAGCAGCCTACCTGGGGATGTTTCATCTGTTTTGCTGACTTGTCCCATGGACATCTCTCCCAAGCTAAAATGTTTTCCACCGTTTTAGAGGCCTGCAGAACTATATTTTTCTTTTTTTTTAAATCATTTTTTTATTATACTTGAAGTGCTGGGATACATTTATTTTCCTTAATGGTTCATGTAGCTACATCATTCCTGTGGTAGAGTCAGTAATGAATAGTCATTATGGCTAATGCTGAGTGCCAGGCATTGTGCTGGGTGCTTTCCATGAATTCTACTGTTGCCTCCTCCATTCTTTGGGGCAGATACTGTCATTATCCATATTTTTCAGACAAACAGACTTAAAGGAATTAAATGACTTGCCCGAAGTCCCACCAGCAAGTGTCTAGAGTTAGGTCTCGCACACAGGTTTGCCTGATTCCAAAGTCCATGCTTAACTCTCCACTGTGTCACCTCCCCACATGTGGAACTTCTTACTTTATGGATGCAAAAACTGTCCAAAGTTAATGATAGAACTGATTATAAATCTCAGGTTTTTTCAGGTTACTGGAAACCCCCCCCAAAAAAAAAAACACACACACACACACACACACTCAGGTTTGACATTAAGTTTCATTTTCTAGGCTAATAGTTAAATCTCATAGAAAAAAAAAAAGGAAAATGAAAGGAAACTGAATAGAACACCATGGACTTTCACCATGGCCTGAAGCAGGCTTGCAAACATGTTACAGATTTACCAGCCCACAGACCAGCTGAGTCAGTCACACTGGCATAAATAGAGGAATCTAAAGCAAATGGCCAAGGGTGCGTGGGGATCTGTGTTTAGATATTAACCCATGAGAAGTCTGGGAGAGAGAACTAAGTGGCAGAGAAAAACAGTTTTAATATGTATTGGGTACTTACTATGTGCCAAGCACTATGCTAAGTTATGTGTAGCTATTCACTAATTTGGTTTTATTGGTTTTTTTTGTTGTTGTTTTTTAACTTTTGGTTTCAGGGGTACATATGCAGGTTGGTTCTGTAAATAAATTGGGTGTCATGGGGGTTTGGTGTGCATATTATTTTGTTACCCAGGTAATAAGCATAGCACTCAATAGGTCGATTTTCAATCTTCACCCTCCTCCTACCCACCACCCTCAAGTATGGCCTGGTGTCTGTTGTTCCCTTCTTTGCATTCATGTGTACTCAATATTTAGCTCCCATTTATAGATGAGAACATGCAGTGTTTGGGTTTCTATGCCTTCATTAGTTTGCTTATGATAATGACCTCCAGCTCCATCTGTGTTGTTGCAAAGGACATTATCTCACTTTTTTATGGCTGCATAGCATTCCATGGCATATATGTGCCACATTTTCTTTATTCTACCATTCATGGACATTTAGATTCATTTCATGTCTTTGCCATCGTGTTCGTTTTTGTTTTTTGAGACAGAGTCTCACTCTGTTGCCCAGGCTTGAGTGCAATGGTGCAATCTCGGCTCACTGCAACCTCTGCCTCCTGGGTTCAAGCCTTTCTCCTGCCTCGGCCTCCCAAGTAGCTGGGATTATAGACATGTTCCACCATGCCCAGCTAATTTTTTGCATTTTTAGTAGAGAAGGGATTTCACCATGTTGGCCAGGCTGGTCTCAAACTCCTGACCTCAGGTGATCCGCCTGCCTTGGCCTCCAAAAGTGCAGGGATAACAGGCGTGAGCCACCACACTCGGCCAAGCCATTGTGGGTATTCACTCATTTGATCCTCACAACAACTTCTGTAACATGAAGTTGGTCATGTTACAGATGAATACCAGTGCAAAAGCCTTTCAGATTCTTTCTCATTTTTTCATATTTGCCCCACTCACTCCAGTCTGGTCTCCTCATAGTAAGCAGACTTATTTTTTATAAATAGCCCCAGATTATCTTCTCCATGCCTAAAAGCCTCCATTGGCTTTTTGCTGCATTTGAAACAACCTCCATACTTCTTACTAGGGCCTACAATGCAGTGAATGATTCCAGCCTAGTGGTTTCAGACTTCTGCAGGCATGAGAGTGACCTGGAGGTCTGTGAACACACAGATTGCCAGCTGTCACTCTGTATTCCTAACAGGCTCCAGTTGATGCTGCTGGAAGTCCTAAGACCACACTTTGAGAACCACTGATGAGCCCCTCATTAACTCTGAACTTGTCTCTTGTTCTCTCCCTCTTGGTGACCAAGCTCCAGCCACCTTTGTTGACTTTTTTTTCTTAAACTGTGCATTCTCTATAGAGTGACCTCACCACCAAAGGAAGTTATAATTGGTTCTTGAGGAGTAAAGAAAATCTTAGGTATTACAATAGTTTTCAGCCCTTCAAAACTCAGTTCTCAGCCAGGTGCAGTACCTCACACCTGTAATCCTAACACTTTGGGATGCTAAGGTGGGCAGATCACTTGAGTTCAGGAGTTCAATATCAGCCTGACCAACATGGTAAAACTCATGTCTACTAAAAATAAAAAATTAGCCGGGCATGGTGGCACATGCCTGTAATCCCAGCTACTTGGGAGGCTGAGGCTGGAGAATCACCTGAACCTGGGAGATAGAGATTGCAGTGAGCTGAGATCGCACCACTGCACTCCAGCCTGGGTGACAGAGTGAGACTCTGTCTCAAAAACAAAACAAAACAAAAAAGCTTAGTCCTATCCAACAGATAAGATATAAAGTTATATCTGCGGTATTAACATTTCATTGGGGAGGAAGGTATTGGGGGAAAAAATGTCTAGAGAGGCTCCTTAACAGTGCAATAATGGGCCAGGTGTGGTGGCTCACACCTGTAATTCACACTTTGGGAGGCTGAGGCAGAAGGATTGCTTAAGCCTAGGAGTTTGAGGCTGCAGTGAGCTATGAGTTATGCCGTGAGCTATGAGCTATGGTCACGCCATTGTACTCCAACTTGGGCAACAGAGTGATACACTGTCTCTAAAATGCTATAAATAAAATAAAGCAGTCAGGAAAGGGCTATTTGAGGAGGTAACATCTAATTGGAGATAGCAATGATGAGGAGTCAGCCTTGGCAGATCTGAGGAAACCATATTCCAGACAGGGACCAACAAGTGCAAAGGCCCTGAGGCAGACCATGCTTGAGTGAAGACATTGTTGCATAACTTTCTTTTCTTCGTTATTGCACTCTTTTTCTTCTTTTTCTTTTCAAGACAAGGTTTTGCTCTATTGCCCAGGCTGAAGTGCAGTGGCACAATCTCAGCTCACTGCAACCTGCGCCTCCCAGGTTCAAGAGATTCTCCTGTCTCAGTCTCCCAAGTAGCTGAGATTACAGGCATGTGCCACCATGCCTGGTTAATTTTTGTATTCTTAGTAGAGATGGTATTTCACCATGTTGGCCATGCTGGTCTTGAACTCTTGACCTTGTGATCCACCCACCTCGGCCTCCCAAAGTGCAGGGATTACTGGCCTAGCCTGTTCTGTCTAAAGTAAAAACTCTCCACATCACATTAGTCTGTATTCTTGTTTTCATGGTACTTAACATGACCTGAAATCACCCTGTGTGTTAGTTGATTTGCTTGTTTTCTGGCTCTATCCTTCGCTGGGAAGTCTTTGAGAGAGGAGCACTTGACTCTCTGGTTTCTGTCACTGTTCAGTCCCCAAAGCTTATTATAAAGTCTGGAACACAGTAAGAGCTTGATGAATATTTGTGAATATGTGAATGGGTGTTAATCACACAGTGGATAAAGCAGTGGAGCTACGATTTGGACTCAGGTGCTCAGACTTTAAATCCCCTATTTAGCAAACTACTGAAACCCAGGGGTCATTGAGTGAAGGTACCCAGCATGCTGCCACAGTTAACTGGGCCTACAGATGATGGTGCTTAACCTCTGAGTTATCCAAAAGGCACAGCAAAGAAGCAAAATGTTTTTCCTAAATTTCCACAGATCATTTAATCCCAGTTTCCACAATTTTATTTATTTTTTATTTTATTTATTTATTTTGGCAGAGATAGGGTCTCACCGTGTTGCCCAGGCTGGATTTGAACTCCTGGGCTCAAGCAATCCGCCCACCTCGGCCTCCCAAAGTGCTGGGATTTATAGGTGTAAACCACTACACCTGGCCTTCCCACCATTTTATTTTCTCCCCTGGCTATCACAACCAGGAATAAGAGAGGGAGGGGGACCTCAGTGGTGATTTTATGCTAAGGATTATGAGTAATATCATCAATTTTACAAATGAAGAAACTGGGGCTCAAAAAGCTAATTAAATGTCTAAGGCCACGTAGCCAGAAATGAAAGATATGAAGCCAGCCTGCTTTGTCTTCTTCTGGAGCCTCTCCTTGAGGCTGACACACCTGATCATAGCTCCATTATCCTAAGCGTGTTAGCCATATCCAGTGGCCAGCACACTCTAGACATTTTTGTCACTGTAGAGAGATCTACTAGAAATGGATGCAAGAGATTGTCCCATTTTTAGCCTTGCCTCTGCTCTCCTGGGAAAGTGGGAAGGTTACTTTAAATGACATATCTCATGATCTATAAATAAAAGAAAAATAATTTCTGGCCATTTCAATTATGGCATAAGATTCAATTATCTGACACCCACCCTCACCCTCTCCCCAGCAAAAATGTGTAATCACTACTTTATCCTCAAGAGCCTGGCACAGAGGAGGTGCTCAAAAAATAGTCATTCATGGTCTGGCAAGGTGGCTCATGCCTGTAATCCCAGCACTTTGTGAGGCCAAAATGGGCAGATCACGAAGACAAGAGTTTGAGATCAGTCTGGCTAACATGGTGAAACCCCGTCTCTACTAAAAATACAAAAATTAGCTGGGTGTGGTGGCACATGCCTGTAATCCCAGCTACTCAGGAGGCTAAGGCAGGAGAATCACTTAAACCCAGGAGGCGGAGGTTGCAGTGAGCCAAGATCACACCACTGCACTCCAGCCTGGTGACAGAGGGAGACTTCATCTCAAAAAAAAAAAAAAAAAAAAAAAAGTCATTCATTGGAAAGCAAACAAAACAATGAATGAAGCCAGCAAAATGGACCATGTTCACAATTTGATGGAAATTGAGTATTTTATTATGTAATCAGAAGAAGGAAATGATAAAATAGAGTAATTGCCAATTATAGGGAAAAAACAGTCCCGGTTGCCCCTTATGCAGCTTTAATTAATAGCTTACTTCTGTGTGCAGAAGAGGAGGTGCCTATGAATTTCTGTAGCAACTAAGCAGAACTCAAATTGGCTATAACATAAAGACATTGTAATAGAACAAAGTGAAAGTTCTACAAGTATTTCTAATCCTCAGCCAAAATATTCATGGAAATCTGGGGATGATCTGGCTAATTTCACTTTTCCAGGTCTATATCTTTTTTTCTCCACCTTCCATCCCTGTCTGCACCATGGGATTCACTTTTCTTGTTTAAGCAAATCATTTCTCTTTGATGAAACTCTTCCTTGCTCCAGTGCATTAAAGCCTCTGGGACTCTGACAGTAGTTGGAATAGTTCACAAGCCAGAAAAACCAGAGCTTTTATCTCCAGGACTGTTGCAGAATTCTCCAGCTTTTTTAAAAGTGTGTATTTTTTTCATTGACTACAGTCTAATAAAAGGCTTCAGGGACTGGCAGACGGAGCCATCGCGGCAGCCAAGACCGTAACGATGGAGCACTGCAAATTCCCAAAAGCATCCCTAGGTTGGGAGAGCTGCATTCAGTTAATGATTCTAGTTTAATGTGATGGAAGCCTTCCCACTGTAAAAGGCACAAGATGAAGCATTTCATACGGGAACTAGCTTATATTTTAGTTTGGTATTTTTTAACTCTGCTTTTTGGTGAATGTTCTTGTTGAGGACCAGGAGATGGTTTAGGGCAATAGAAAAAAGGAGCTCCCGGCTGGGCATGGTGGATAATGCCTGTAATCCCAGCACTTTAGGAGGCCAAGGTGGGAGGATTGTTGGAGTCCAGGAGTTTGAGATCAATATGGGCAGTATTTTAAGGCCCCATAACTAAAAAAAAAAAAAAAAAAAAAAAAAAAAAAAAAAAAAGGCCGAAGTTAGCCAGGCCTGGTGGTGCTACTCAGCTAACCACTTGAGAAGCTGAAGTGGGAAGATCATTTGAGCCCCGGAGTTAAAGGCTGCAGTGAGCCATGATCACACCACCGCCCTCCAGCCTGGGTGATGGAGTGAGACCCCTGTCTCAAAATAAATCAAGAAAAGAAAGGAACTACCGTCAGGAGTCTTGTCTCATTTACCTCTGTGACCACAAGGGAGGAAGAAGTCCCTGAGGAATCAGACAGGTATGATACCTGATCTTGGCCCCCCTCTAACTAGTTGGTGACTTCAGGCAAGCCATGTGCCCTCTCTGACTAGCTACTTCTTTGGGCCTCAGTGATCTCATCTGTAAAATGGGGGTATGACATTTTGGGCACATCAAGACCCCTTGTAAAGTTCAAAAGAGGAAACAGAGGTGAAAGCACTTTGAAAATTTAAGACACCCCAGACAGGAGAGGTGATGATGGGACATTCAGACCAGGTTTGTATGTAGCCAGACCTGCCTGCCTCCTTCTCTTCTGCAAGGTCTGGGGACAGAGTGGAACCTGCTCACCACCTGCCCAGCCCCTGAACATGGCATTTGAGAGCATTCACCATGAAGGACTCTGTATCAATTGCTTGATTTTTATTAGTGAAAAATATGATGACATTATCAATAATTATCAATATACCATTTCTAGAGTATGTACTCTGCTAAACATTTTATATACCTTATCTCACGTGAGCCACTCATCCCTGGGAAGTGAGTGTGCTGTTAGTATCTCCATTTTCAGACAAGAAAACCAAGGGTTAAGAGAAGTGAGGTAACCTGTATAAGGCCACACAGATAGTATAGAGCAGAGCTGGGGTTTAAGTCCAAGTCTGTGCTCTTGACCGTCGCCCTTCTTAAATAATACACCGTACTTTAAAAAGTAATATGGCCAGGTGCGGTGGCTCACGCCTGTAATCCCAGCACTTTGGGAGGCCGAGGTGGGTGGATCACAAGGTCAGGAGTTTAAGACCAGCCTGGCCAACATGGTGAAACCCCGTCTCTACTAAAAATACAAAAATTAGCTGGGCATGGTGGCACACGCCTGTAATCCCAGCTACTCAGGAGGCTGAGGCAAGAAAATTGCCTGAACCTGGGGGGCGGAGTTTGCAGTGAGCCAAGATCGTGCCACTGCACTCCAGCCTGGCGACAGAGTGAGACTTTGTCTCAAAAAAAAAAGTAATAATATGGAATGCTAACGGTACACTAGGCAAAATTATCTCCATTTTACAGCAGCTACTCAAGAGGAGACATGCCTTGCCTAAAGTCACCGGCTAGTTCGAGGGCAGTCCATGATCAGTATCATATCTGTGTGACTCCCTGGGGGCTGCTCCCAACCACTGCCCTGCACCAAGGGGCTGAACAGTATTATCCCCTGCCTAAAAGCAAGAGTGATTGAAATTTCAAATTCTGGAATTTCATGACCCCTCAATGAGTTTGCATAATCCCCTGGCCAGGTCACTCTTACCAGAAGCACCAACACTTTTTAATGACCCCACTCCACCCTCCCCACCCTTCAGAAATACTATTCAAGAGCAAGTCTAAGAAACAGCTTTGAGACAGGGATACCGGGGAAAATATTTGGTTCCCTGGATACAGCCTCAAGTGTTGGGTGAGATTTCCTCTCACAAGACACGTTCCTTCTGATGGAGGCAGAACGGAACTGAGATTAGAATAGAGCAGAAACAGAAGTGGGAGAAACTTGCCGACAGAGCATAATGACATGTGCTCAAATCTGCTTGTGAATGAAAAAGCTAGAAACGTCTTCCACCGGTGCTTTAAGGTCATGGCAGCCTCCTTTAGCAGGGAAAAGATTCCAGAAAGATAGCAGCAATACTACTGGGAGGCATCTAGCAATTAAGGGGCAAAAGAGTCCAGGTATGGTGACTCACACCTGTAATCTCATAATCTCAGCACTTTGGGAGGCCGAGGCAGGAGAATCGCTTGAGCCCAGTAATTCAAAACCAGCCTGGGCAACATAGTGAGACTCTCTCTCTCTCTCTCTCTCTCTCTCTCTCTCAATATACATATATGTATATGTATATGTATATGTGTGGGGGGTGGGGGCCGGGCCCACTGAGGTGGCCGGGCTCAGTGGCTCACGCCTATAATCCCAGGACTTTGGGAGGCCAAGGCAGATGGATCACAAGATCAGGAGTTTGAGACCAGTCTGGCCAACATAGTAAAACCCCATCTCTACTAAAAATACAAAAATTAGCCAGGTGTGGTGGTGTGCACCTGAAATCCCAGCTACTCAGGAGGCTGAGGCAGGAGAATCACTCGAACCCAGGAGGTGGAAGTTGCAGTGAGCTGAGATCGCACCATCGCACTCCAGTCTGGGTGACAGAGCAAGACTCCGTCTCAAAAAAAAAAAAAAAAAAACGTAATGTTGTATACCTTGAATTTATACAATTTTTTTTAAAACAAGACAGAGGAGTCACTCAGCTGCCAATGGGACCTACAAAGTAGAAATGAATAGAAAACTCAGAAATAGAGCAGGAGATGGAAATGAAAGAAAATTAACTCATTTGTTCATTCCACAAATACGTATTGAGCCCCATGATGAGCTAGGCACTGTCTTAGGGGCTAGGAAAACACCAGGAAATGAAACAAATCTCTGCATTTGTAGTGCTTACATTCCAGTGGCAAAAGAGCTGGCAAGGCAAATGACATGGAGGATCTGATATGAGAGTTGCCATCCGAACTCAGGAGACTTTCATCCGTGAGCTACACACTGCGGATTTCTTGAAGTATAATGATAAACTTTCTTTTTAACTTTTAGGTTTGGGGGGTACATGTGAAGATTTGTTACATACATAAACTCTTGTCACAGGGGTTTGTTGTACAGATTATTTCATCAGCCAGGTATTAAGCCCATACCTAATAATAAATTATAACAAATCCCAGCACTTTGGGAGGCCAAGGTAGGCAGATCACCTGAGGTTGGGAGTTTGAGACCAGCCTGGCCAATATGTTGAAACCCTTTCTCTACTAAAAATACAAAAATTAGCTGGGCATGGTGGTGCATGCCTGTAGTCCCAGCTAGTTGGGAGGCTGAGGTAGGAGAATTGCTTGAACCTGGGAGGCAGAGGTTGCAGTGAGACGAGATTGTGCCACTGCACTCCAGCCTGGGTAACAGAGTGAGACTCTGTCTCAAAAAATAAAAATAAAAATAAATAAATTATAACCGTCACCTTTATGTTGGCCTCTGTTCACCATGTTCTTGCATATCCCTGGTAGGTATTAGTAAATCTATTTTAGAGATTTAAAATAATAAGTTCTGCTAAAGTTAAGTAAGCTGGGCTTGGAACACAAGTCTCTCTAAACCTGAAGCCTCTCTTCACTCATCTTTATCATGTGGTCTCTCAATGGCCTCCACATCCTGAGTGTTCGGACCATCACTTTCTCCACTGGTATGCTGGTAAATGTTTCTCAGCTATTATCGTTAAGTGGTCCTGATCCAGAGCCTAAGAAAAGGTTCTGAGATCTCCAGCAAGAAAAAACTTAGGATGAGTTCATAGAAAGTGAAAGCAAGTTTACTAGAGAAGTAAAGAAACAAAAGAATGGCTACTCCATAGGCAGAGCAGTACCGAGGGCTGCTAGATGGCTATTTATGATTATTTCTTGATCATATGCTAAACAAGGGGTGGATTATTCATGAATTTTCTAGGAAAGGGGTAGGCAGTTTCCAGAACTGAGAGTTCCTCCCCTTTTTAGGCTATATAGGGTAACTTCTGGACATTGCCATGGCATTTGTAAACTGTCATGGCACTGGTGGGAGTGTCTTAAAGCATGCTAATACATTCTAATTAGCATATAATCAGCAGTGAGGACCAACAGAGGTCATTTTCATCACCATCTTGGTTTTGGTGGGTTTCGGCTGGCTTCTTTGCTGCATCCTGTTTTATCACCTGGGTGTTTATGACCTGTATCTTGTGACACCAGCCCTGCTGACCTCCTATCTCATCCTGTGACTAAGAATGCCTAACCTGGAAATGTGCCCCAGTAGATCTCAGCCTTATTTTACCCAGGTCCCATGCAAGATGGAGTCACTCCAGTGCAAACACCTCTGACACAACCAGCTCTGGGAAAAAAGGGCACTGATTTGTAGCACTTGCCATTTTCTGTGGTGTAAATACTCTCACCTTGACTGACTTACTGATTTGGGAAGAGAAGAGCAGTAGCATATCATTAAATGGTGCTACTTCCATGCAGATTCCATAACCACAAGAGCAAAGATCATAGTAAATGTAGTAAAACAATTGGAAAGTGAAGAGTTTTATTACCTTTGCTTTTAATGCAATTTATTTCGTTGTAAGTTTATGTACTTTAATACTGGTTGTACCTTACAACCAGCTTGAAAATGGGACAGTGGGCTTTCATGAGGGGCCAAGAGCCGGCTCTCCACCACCATTTGTCTCTCAAAGGATTCTTTCCTCTCACTTGTGTTGACTGGCGCTTGCCAAGGAATCTTTTTTTGACTCTTTTTTCATATTTCTGTGTTATCCTGATCTGTGGCTTCCACTTTTGTTTTGTTTTAATCTTTGAATCCCACATTGGCTTCAAAAAGAGTCTGAATCCCCTTTGAAAACATAGCCTGCGTTAGGTGACAAGAAAGTTTCTTGACTAAATATTAGAAGCCTCTAATATTAAGTTGAGAGGAAATATTTCTTCTGTGACAGTGAAACAAGTCCTGGATGTTAAGATTAAGAATTTTTCTATATGTCCCAAATGAGTTTGACTTTTCTGTTTTTACAATTTGGTGATTCCTTTCTAAAACCCTTGCCCAAATATGATGTTTCTACCAACAAATCAGAAATAGGCTATGACTCTAGACCTAATACAATCCATTTGTTTTAATTATAAACTCCCTAAGGAGGACTTATTTCAGCCTCTACCTATGCATGGGTCACAAAGAATACAGAAACTTGGAAAAGCATAAATCAGAGACATTCTAACAGGGTTGATGAAAAATGGAAACATGAAAACCCCGACAGTTAGCATGTACTCCAAAATTAGTGTAAAGTTGATTCTGATTTTCTAATTATTTTTTGCTAATTCTTAGGTTCCCAGAGGATGTATGTGATTTGTTTGCTTTATGGGTAGTTTCTATTGAGCCCAAGATTTCTAAATATATTATACTATGAATTGACAGTATCTAGAATATCTTTAAATTACAAGTACTGCAGTTCATTTTCAGTATCTCTTCACACAAGTTACACTTGAGACTTTTAAATTTTTGAAAGACGCAGTACTTTTTCACTCCTTCCTTCAGGTTGTTTTTCACAGGAAAAGAGAAAACTGACAGTTGGCAAAGCAAAAAGTTTCCAAACCACAGGGTGTCTGCTACTTGCATAATCACTGAAGCCAAAATTTCCATTTTCTACAAGGCAATGGGAGAACTTTCATTTCTGGTTAACCTGAACTGCAGATGAAAACGAAAATCCCCCCACCCCCAACCCACAGACTGTGCTCTCAGCTTTTCTTCGTTCCATTTTTGTGACTTTTCCTGTTTACAGTATCTGTGCCCTCCCTTTTTTTTTTTTTTTTTTGACTCATTGATACTGTACCATGACGTCTAAAAATACAGCCTAACAAGTGGTTTTAAGCAAAGAGGCTGTTTCTTTCTGGAGAAGAACAGCAGAAATATCCTGCATTTTTTTCTGAAAATAAATGTTAGTCTCTTCTTGGTGCTTAATATGAGTTTCTAATTGGAGAAGCACAGTCAGAATATAAAGAGAATCTTGCTTTTCATTGCAGTTTCTTCCATGTAGATATATGCCCTGATTTTTCCTTCTCATGTTGTTTATTGAGCATCTTTTGAGCTGGCCCAGCCCCTTAAGAACTATGGGACCTCAGGCAAGTTATTCTCAACCTCATGGAATCTCAGATTGTGGAAACTATCTGCTTCACGGGGTAGGTTTGAGAGCTCAATGGAGAAAATGTATGTAAACGTGCATGACATAGACAAAGCCATCAGCACATATTAACTTGGATTTCATGTACGTGAGAGCAAAGGTATCCTGACCCAAGACATGATCTGGTCACAATCAGTTAAGGTGTTAGAGTTTACCACTTACTTTCCCCAGCTTTGGACACATGGGCAGCTACAAATGGTGGTTGTAAGTTAGTCTGTTGATTATCACTGGGAAAATCAGATTGAATGAATCTCCAGCTATTAGGTTTTTGGGTCTCTCCAGGTTTTAACTGGTGGGTTGATCTGTAACTTAAATATGACAGCTTGGTGTCTTAATAATGCAGAGAAGGCTGGGCATGATGGCTTATGCCTATAATCCCAGCACTTTGGGAGGCTGAGGCAGGAGAATCACTTGAGTCCAAGAGTTCAAGACTAGCCTAGGCAACACAGTGAGACCCTGTCTCTAAAAAAAAAAAAAAAAATGTAATTAGCCAGGTGTGATAGTGTATACTTGTAGTTCCATCTACTTGGGAGGCTGAGGTGGGAGGATTGCTTAAGCCCAGGAGGCTGAAGCTACAGTGAGCTATGGTTGTACCACTGTACTCCAGCGTGGGTGATACAGAGAGAACTTGTCTCAAATAATAATGATCTAGGAAAACTTTTTTCCTGGGAAAAATAAGCACTTAAGCAACTTCAGATAACCATTTCTGGAGAACTGGATACTATTCAATAGCTTAGATATTATTTCCATTAATAGTAGTACTCACAGCACTAGGGTAAGGGTAAACTGGTAATACATGTTAAGCACTTAGCACAGACCCTAACACCTAACCTATACTCAATAAATAGTGTATTACTGATGATACGATTATCATCTGTGCTTCTAAGGTATAGTTTATAATAAGTTCAACCTCCCTTAATATACGAGGCAAAGCTAAATGAGACTGATTTTTATCCTTCCCATTTCATAGGGGCAGAAACTGAGATTTAGAAAGATGTTCTCTTAGATAAATGGCATGGCAGGGACACAAACTCAAACCTCCCGACTCTAAATCCTGTACACGTCTCATTGTACACATCCCATCTCCTGACGGCCTTCAGCTCCAGGCTTTATAAGTTGCTTTGTTTCTTTCTTTTTCTTTCTTCCTTTAAAACCTGGCTTTTCTTTTTACCAGACTTATAAGATCAGGCTAGACTCTGATAAGGGATTGTCATTTATGAGAATGCCCTCTCCGGGGAATGTCTGCCCAAAGCTGGCTGGAATTGCCTGCCAATTTGGCACTGGAGCTGCAGCAATGGCTGTCCACTGACTGACCAGCCTTTCTTGTTTACTTTCTCCCAACTTCTGCCAGGCAGAAAGGAGCATGCAGTTAAATGTTCAGAAAACACCATCAGCCCTCCAGTCTCTACTGGGAGCCACTTGACCAAAAGCAGTGATCCAATATAAGTTCTCACC
The DNA here is from genome assembly GCA_963573385.1 of Cacajao melanocephalus. Lineage (NCBI taxonomy): Eukaryota > Metazoa > Chordata > Mammalia > Primates > Pitheciidae > Cacajao > Cacajao melanocephalus. Next base: position 7,569 of record CAUYLG010074661.1, on the reverse strand, counting down.
ATCTATTTTTTGCTTTTCTTTCTTTCTTTCTTTCTTTTTTTTTTTTTTTTTTTTTTTTTGAGACAGTGCCTCACTGTAGCCCAGGCTGGAGTGCAGTGGCACAGTCATGGCTCACTGCAACCCGAAAGGTCTGGGCTCAAGTGATCCTCCTGCCTCAGCCTTTCAAGTAGATAGAACTAGAGGTATACACCTGGCTAATTTTTGTAGAGACAGGGTCTCACTCTGTTGCCCAGGCTGATCTCAAACTCCTACGCTCAAACAATCCTCCCACTTCAGCCTTCCAAAGCATTAGGATTACAAGAGAGAACCACCACACCTGGCCTTCTCCATCAATTTCCTCATTTCTTGTACTCCTTGGGTAAAGAGAAGTGAGTTAGAACTCAATTCCGTTGCTAGTATATCTACTTCAGAGCCTTTATTATCTGAAAATATCTTATTTGTTTAATTGTTAATAGTTTCTTTACTTCTCCTCACCTCTAAAGCAGTTGTTCTCAAAAGACATGATTTTGTGCCCCAGGGGACATTTGGCAAGGTGTGGAGACATATGGGGGAGGGTCTACCGACATCTAGTGTAGAGGTCAGGGATGCTGCTGGCACCCTATAGTGCCCAGGACTATGCTCCACAATAATAAGTTACCTGGCTGCAAATACGAACAGTGTTGAGGTTGAAAACTGTAGGGCAAGCTCCAGAGAGAGTGCTCTTTCAGTCTTATCGGGGCTGGTGTATAATAGTACCAAGAACAGCGCTTTGCACTTAGAGAGTGCTCAGCGCATATTGGTTGAGTGAATGAATGAACACATAATCCAGAGCTTTTCCACACTGAATTAATTACCTGTGTGCTAGGCTACATCTTAATCCTAGAGTAATGTGGAGTCAGGTCCAGGAGGCCACATAACTGACAAATATCCTGTATTCTGAGTGTTTACATAAGCCTGACAGAGCCATGGAAGCAGCCCAACAGGTGGAGATTAATTCCATCCTGATTGCCCAAGGAATCGATAGCAAACATAGACACTGTTTTTAGCAGCTGCCCATATTTCATCAGTGTGGGGCCAGAAGCAGCCAAAGGATGGTGATTGTAAAACCTTGCTCCTCTTCTGGCCTTGCCTCGAGACAATGGCCTGAACCAGCCAACTCTGGTTTGGTAAGTCTAGATCAAGCTCTTCAGAGCAATGTGTTAGGCTTTGCAATCGAGATGATATGTCAAGTGCCTAAGCTACATGTGATTTAACATATAGGATGTATGAGATAGGAAATACTTTGTACAGAAGTAATATAGCACTTGGGAGCATGGATTCTGGAGTCAGAACACCTGGGTTTACATCCTACTCTGCCTCTTCCTGGCCCTATGACCTTGTAGGGTGGGTCAGCCATGTACCTTTTCTAAGCCTCAATTTTCTCATTCATAAAATGAAGCTGGTAATGGAATCCACCTTACAGTGTTGTTATGAAAATTTATTTAAAAGACATAGAGAAGGGATTTCGCCACGTTGGCCAGGCTGATTTCAAATTCCTGACCTCAGGTGATCCGCCCACCTCAGCCTCCCAAAGTGCTGGGATTACAGGTGTGAGCCACCGTGCCCAGCCATAAAAGGCCTTGTATATAAATGAAAGGATTTCGGATAGTTATCAAGCACACAGTCAGCCTCTGTTATTATTTTTTTTTTTAGCATTTCTTTTAAGGCAAATTACTTAATTACTCAATTTCAGCTTTGGCAAACTGAATTCTCCTCTTATCAGTCCTCCCCTTTTCCCTCATTCACTTTTCTTTCCTCATTTGCTTCTTTCACACTGCCTGCTTTTCTTCCTCTCTCATTGTCTTTCTCCTTCTCCACTTCCAGTGAACCTGCAAGACGTGAACAAGAGCCCTACTTTAGTATGACCAATGGATCCTGAGATTCTACCCAACTTTATCACTGTGTGGCCAGGCACCACTTAACCTCTCTACACTTCAATTTGGTCATTATGAAATCTAAACAGAGTGGCTCATGCCCATAACCCCAGCACTTTGAGAGGCCAACATGAGAAAATTGCTTGAGTCTAGGAGTTCAAGACCAGGCTGAGCAATATAGCAAGACCCCATCTCTACAAAAAATAGAAAAAGTTAGCCAGGCATGGTGGCACATGCCTGTGGTCCCAGATACTCAGGAGGCTGAAGTGGGAGGACTGATTAAGCCCAGGAGGTAGAGGCTGCAGTGAGTCATGTTTGTGCCACTGTACTCTAGCCTGGGTAACAGAGCAAGATCCTGCGTCAAAAAAAAAAAGGTGGGGGGGAATCTAAACAATGACTCTCCCTGGTGGGGTTGTTAGCAGCATGAAAGAAGTGACTGCACATGTGAAGCAATCCATACTTGTGTGACATGTAGTGTTTGGCAGAAGCTAGGAGAATCATTTATTCACACTTAAGAAAGAAATCTCCAGTGACTGCACATTGGGAGGGTAGGCACTGTCTTAAAAGAACTTGAAGGAAAATCACAGCTGACTCCGTTTGGAGACATCTGTGTCAGTCTAGGCCATTCTCTGAACGGGAGTGTCAATAGCTCATATTCAGTCAACACCCAGAGATGATATAAAGGGGCCCTGTTCAGCTAGGGTTGACATCATTGGGGTGAAATATAAAACTCCATCCACTCAATAGATCCCAAAGTAAGAATGTCCTAGATACATCCTTCTCCAGCTCTACAGTTCCTCCAGAATATCTCATCTGATGAGGAGTTTAATAACGTACCTTGTTCTTTGAGTGGAAAGCGTGTTTTTCATGTGTGTGTTTTTCTGGGCCAAGGCTTGGGAGTTGCCTGGAACATCGTCGCTTTGGATTGTGCTGTCCATTTAAACCATTTGTGAGCCAGGTGCAATGGGTCACGCCTGTAATCCCAGCAGTTTGGGAAGCCAAGGCGGGAGAACCGCTTGAGCCCAGGGGTTGAAGACCAGCCTAGGCAACATAGTGAGATCCCCATCTGTACAAAAAATTAGCCAGGTGTGGTGGCACATGCCTATAGTCCCAGCTATTCAGGAGGCTGAAGTGGGAGGATCACTTGAGTTGGGGAGGTCGAGGCTGCAGTGAGTCGTGGTCGTGCCACTGTACTCCAGCCTGGGCGACAGAGTAAGACTCTGTGTAGAATAAAAAATCATTTGTGAATGTGTTTATGTCACTGTTAGCTGTGTCTGGGTTCTGAAAAGTTAAGACTTTCTTAACTCAGCAGATATTTATATACCGTAGTCTCACCATATACCAGGCACTGTTCTAGGCCCTGCGGAGATAGTGGTTAATGAAGCAATCAAGTTCTTGGACAGTTTTGAACCATTGTAGGGCTCAACTGGAAGTGCAGAACCTGGTTAGATAGCTGGGTTTTCACCCTTCCAGATGGCAGATTTCACTCTAGATGGTGACAGCGCAGAAAACCCTGAGGAGGCATTTTTATGAAGCAGGCCCTTTCTCACTAAGCTTTCGAAAAGGTCAAAAGGAATGAGAGAGAGAAAGAGAAGAAAAAGTTTTTAAAAGCTTGCTGCTTTCTTACCAATTTCATATGTTTCCGTTCTGAAGAACAACTAAAGCAAAACCAAAGTAGGCTGGGATTTTGGTCTTTTTTTGTATTCACTTCCTGTTGCCTTTTAAGCTGACCCCGGTTATTATGAATGGTTCCATACTGCTCTGTCTTGAATTGCCTTTTGGTTTCTTACCAACCTGCTCTCCTCTCTCATCTCCTAAACCAGGCAGTGGGATTGGGGGCCAGGGTGGGGGAGTGTGTTCTCATATAGACTTGAACCCCACTATGGGCTGCCACATCGGGGCCCTCCTTGAAACCAGACATCTGGCCTATAGCCAATTCTCACTTCCCTTCTGATCTTCCTCATTTAACCACTGACCAGATGGACGAAGTCTTTTCACCAGTAATCAGCACTTGCACTCTGAGGACTGACTCTTATCAGCTGGGGAGCAAACACAGGCCAGCTGCAGACCGAGGTGGGAGTTTTAATCCAACACCTGTAATTTTTGCTTTCAAATTCCTGCGGTTCAGTGAGGGAGGAGGGTGGTGGGAAGGGGATCAACTCAGGGCGAATGTGAAGAGAAGCTTTCCAAAGAGATTTTTTTTTTTAATATTTTTTTATTTCTTGTGAAACGTTGCTGCTATTAGCCACTAGGTAGGGGCCAATTCGGAAACTATTCTGATAGTCTCTGGGGGTTCAGAAATGATCCTGTATTTGTAACTATAATCATTGTGCTCCACATGCAGCTCCCTTCAAATATAACTCCTGGTTTTTTTTGTTTTTGTTTTTGTTTTTAGAGACACGTTCTTGCTATATTGCCCAGGCTGGTCTTGAACTGCTGTTGGGCTCGAGTGATCCTCCTGCCTCAGCCTCCCAAGTAGCTGGGACTAGAGGCACACACCGCAATGCCCAGCTAATTTTTTAATTTTTTGTAGAGATGGGATCTCACTATGTTGCCCAGGTGGGCCTCAAACTCCTGGGCTCAGGATGTTCCTGCCTCAGCCTCCCAAAGTGCTGAGATTATAAGCGTGAGCCAACACACCTGGCCCAGGTCAGGTTTTAAGATAACTTTAAAATGCCCAGTTAGGGTTTTATTTTTTTCTGTCTGTTGTTATAATTTAACAAATTTTTTAATTGGCCTGTTGGGGAAAAAGTTCATTTGAATAAGATGGTATTTATTGTATGAGTAACCTTGTGCACTTCACTTACGCTCTAGCTTGGGAGTCAGAGTTCTGAGTTTCAAGCCCAGGTCTGGCATTAACTAGCTGTGTGGCTTTGGGCACATCAGATTTTTAGTTTCTCCGTGTTTCAAATAAGCAGTGGTTAATAGATACCTTCTAAGATGCTTTCTATTTATAAATCCCGCAGTTCTAACTACTTCTGTTCAAATTATTTTTTTCTGGGAGTGAAATGAGTTTTCATGCCTGCTTCATGATTCTTTGTTTTCATTTTTCTACCCACTCATCTGGTCCATCGAAAATGGACTGCGTGGGAAGCTTTCTCACCATTTGTCGCTTTACAGTGTGTGTAGTACCATCTGTATTGCTAAGTGGTTGAGCGCCTTGGGCTTTGGATTTGGGTCTGGTTCTGCCATTTATGAATCTTGTTATTTATCATCTCTCTAGCATCAGTTGGAGTGCTAAGAGTACCTGCCTCATGTAAGCATCATGAGAGTTAATTATGTAAAGTGCTAAGTGCAATACCTAGAATATAGAAAGTGCCTAGGAGTGGTATTATTGGCATAATTAAAGTTCCTCGCTAGGTGCCAGGCACACAGAAGACTCTCAGAAACCAGTGGTTCCTTCTCTTTCTTTATTTCCCCCACAGCGGCTCTGGAGAATTCTTCTGCCATGTGCTTGTTAAGTGGCTTTTTAACTTTACCTATCATTTATCCTCTTTAAAATGGGTCAGTAATATTCCTCCCATTAAAAATGCATTTTTAAAAAATGGTAAAATACAGGCCTGGCATGGTGTCTCATGCCTGTAATCCCAGCACTTTGGGAGTCCAAGGTGGGTGGATCACGAGGTCAGGAGTTCAAGACCAGCGTGGCCAATATGGTGAAACATAATAGAAAAATTAGCCAGGCGTGGTGGCACGCACCTGTACTCCCAGTGACTTGAGAGACTGAGGCAGAAGAATAACTTGAACCTGCGAGGAAGAGGTTGCAGTGAGCAGAGATCATGCCACTGCACTCCAGCCTGGTGGACAGAGAGAGACTCTTTCTCAAAAAAAAAAAAAGGAGGCGGGAGAGAACATAGAGATTACATAAAAGTGCAGCTGTCAGTTTTCAAACAAATGGGGACTACAATAATTGTGGGCCTCAGAAGTGGCTGATTTCATTCTCAGAGTTTCAGATTGAATGCTGTCAGGATATTTCTTATGAGCTTCAGAAAGATCAAGTAACTTCTCTAAGGCAACAGAACTAGTAAGAGAGAAACTGTTATTTTGATCCAGAATATAACTGCGTTAGAACTCCTGTGCAAGTTACATCACTTCTCAGGCCTTAATTTCCTAGTGGTTAAAATGGGGATGCCCCCTTGATAAGTTTGCATAGAGGTTAAAATTCTATACATTAATGAGTGTTAAATGTCAAATACTTTGCCTGGGCACAGCAGAGTTTCTGTCTGTGTTGGTTGTGTCTCTTCTCTGGCACCACTTAAATCAGGGTTTGGTCACTCAGATGTCAAGGCTCACTCCCAAGAGTCTGGCAGGTCATACATGCATTTGGGTGAACCAGAGACCACAAACCTCATTCAAATAGGGAAATACTCTGCCCTGCCCTGGCCAAATGTTGCCATGGAGGAAACTGAGCCCATAATTTCCAGGTCTTACCATTCGTCAAAAGAAGCTGTCATCTGGATTTTTTTAATTATGTGGCATTACCTGATTTCTAATATTATCAACTAATATTTATTCATGAGCGCTATTGTGATGAACAAAATACACCCATCACTTTTCAACCTCCAATTTAAATAAGTGACAAGGGCAGGCCTTTCTGTTGCTTGCGGCCGTCAAATCAGCCCCCGGACCTACCAGCAGAGCCATCTTTCCACAGAGGAAAGAACTTAGTGAATACTCAACACTAAGTGCTTTGTGAGTGCTGAACACTAAGAACTTAGTGAATACTGAATACTGAACACATGTGCTGTGCGGACATGTAACTGTTTTTCTCTCCATTTCATCTGCTCTCCCCTCTCCAGCCTGCCCCATGTAGTCATTCATCACACCAAACCCTCAGGTGTTTGTTCATGCCCCTCCCCAGATGTCAGCCTCTGATTGTTGTGTTGTCATCGATGGGAGCCTCAGTGATTATGAGTAGATTACTTTCTCATATTAATTACATCATTTAGAGAGTCTATGCTTTGGAACCCTTTGGCTTTGGTTTTGGCATAGAAAACTGTGGTGTCTTATGAAAATGCTTTTAGTTGCAAAAAGCAGAATCCAGCTGGGCACTATGGCTCACATCTGTAGTCCCAACAATTTGGAAGTCCAAGGCAGGCAGGTTGCTTGAGCCCAAGAGTTCCAAACCAGCCTGAGCAACAGAGTGAGCCCCATCTCTACAAAAAATATAAAAATTAGCCAGGCATGATGGCATGTACCCATAGTCCCAGCTACTCAGGAGGTGGAGGCAGGAGGATCACTTGAGCCCAGGAGGTCAAGGCTGCAGTGAGCCATGTTCGTGCCACTGCATTCCAGCCTGCGTGACAGAGTGACACTCTGTCTCAAAAATAAATAAGTAAAAGAAGCAGAATCCTCTCTCTTAGCTTAAGAGAGGAAAAAAGGTGGATTTGTTAAAGGAATACAAGGGTTTTTCATGAAACTTAAGGACAAATACTCACCCAGATCAGTGAAAAGGACTATAAGTGACTGGAAAACATATTAGGAACCCTGACAACTCTCTTAAGCTATTCTTCTTAGGCCACATGATTTCTCTTGCCTCCTTTTTTTTTTTTTTTTTTTTTTTTTTTTAGACAGAATAATGAACAGACACCCCCCCAAAAGGGCAGTGGCAAGAACATTGCTTAAAACGACCACAGCCACCTGGGTTAAAAAAAAACAACAACCACAACCACCCAAA
>CAUYLG010074660.1:0-30910 GCA_963573385.1 Cacajao melanocephalus | reverse complement strand
CTTATGGTTTAAAGCAATACTTATGCCCCAGCCTTCCAATTATCTACGACAATACACCAAGCTAATTTTTTTTTTTTTTTTTTTTTTTTTGGTAGAGACAGGGTTTCACCATGTTGGCTAGGTTGGTCTCAAACATCTGTCCTCAAGTGACCTGCCTGCCTCAGCCTCCCAAACTGCTGGTATTACAGGCATAAGCCACCATGTGCAGCCAATATATTTCATATATGTGTTATCATCTTTTTCTTGTGACTTTTACAGGCAACTGATAAATTTTTCTATTTTATAAATATATAAACTAAAAATATTTATATTATTCTCCTTGACTCATGAAGTGCTAATATCAGTAATCTTGTAGTTGTGACCTAGTGCTTTGTAATTACCTTATTTTCTCCAGTTGATCTTAGCCAAAAAGTCAAGAAGCAATATATAAGTACCTTATTTACTGAGCAAAGTCAAAGACTAATCAATTCGTACTCAAGATTTTAGTTGAATGTGTGAGTGCACGTGTTTTTAAATAGGATGAAAGTTCAGGGCCATCAATCAAAGCCAAGTATGTAAAAGCAAAATTTGCAGTGCAGATCAAGCCCCTTGACCAGACATGTTTAAAAACATATTACTATTTTTTTTCTCTGAACATAAAGGATAGGCTTTTAAATATAGAACTTTTTTAAAACTGCATTTATGCATATGGCCAAGGTAGTTTAAAACAGCACTATATTTTCCGTTTTTATGCTGCTGATAAAGACATACTCAAGTCCGGGAAGAAAAAGAGATTTAATTAGACTTACAGTTCCATATGACTTGGGAGGCCTCAGAATCATAGCGGGAAGCCAACGGTACTTCTTATGTAGGCGGCAGCAAGAGAAAGTGAGGAAGAAGCAAATGTGAAAACCGCTGTTAAACCCATCTGGTTTTGTGAGACTTATTCATTATCATGAGAATAGCATGGGAAAGACCTGCCCACATGATTCAATCACCTCCCCCTGGGTCCCTCCCACAACATGTGGGAATTCTGGGAGACACAATTCAAGTTGATATTTGGATGGGGACACAGCCAAACCATGTCAAGTACTAATTAAATAAAAATGGTGTCAGTTTCAGCAAAAATCTATAGGTTCTAATTTCTTCCAGAGTATTTGCTTGCTTTTAGAATTTTATGTCCTGTCCAACTTTTGGATTATGAGTTGTCCTTGACTTTGAAAAGAAAGCATATATAGTGCTGAATTTAATATACAACTGGTCATCTCCTTCTGCTTTTTAATTTTATATCATATAATCTTGAGGCACACAAGTCATTGAATTACATAGTGCATCTGACAAGATGTGAATAACCATGATACATTGTGTAACAATCAGATATTATGCTGACATTAATCCTTTAACAGTGCTTCTTCCCTCACTACTCTCTCCAATCAATTATCTGAATTAGCACATCTTTATATTTTTATATTCTCAGTTTTTAGACCCATTACCTTATTATATTTTTACGTTGATTTCAAGCACCTTTTCGAAAATAATATTGCAATAAATTCTAAGAGGATAATAGATATTTGAAAATAAAATAAAACTGAATTTCAAACAAAAGATTCTGTTAACATCATAAATCCGGGAAGACCAGATGAAGTTTATTACAAAATTTGTCATCACAGTGAAGTGCCTTACTTATGAATGTAATATATCAAACAATTTTCCATATTCCCCTACATTTTCATATTTCATATAAAACTACACTGGGTAGGGATTTAATTACTAGGATTATAAATCACTTGTCTAACTGTCTCACTGTTGACATGAATTTTAAATATTCAACTTGTTAAAAACTAACAGAAACCTCAGCTAGTAGCTTCACTGCATGAACTAAGTGTTTTCTGGGATAAAAGGCATTCTTTTTGTTTGTAATACTTTTGTCCACATTGTCACAAAAGCTATGTAAAAACACATTTGAGGTAAAAGAAACAGCATATCTTGGCACTGTAGCTTAAGTAGATTTTCTATTCATTACATAGATAAATAAAGCCAATACAGTGTGTTACAAAATGTGTTGTTTAGACCACTACAGTATTACTTGGTAATATCCTCCATAGGAAATAGCATATCACTGGCACTCACTGCCAAATCCAGTTTCTAGTGGTGAAGCTGCACCCTTTCCACTCATTTAAATGTGGATTATATTGATACTCTTTTGATTTGGGATATAAAAATACTAGAGAAATAATTCTTAAATTTCTATTTCCTTGCACTACCAGTGTTTAAAAATGAATAGGTAAACCAAGAAACATTATATTATTAACTTTAGGTAAATTTAAAGTACCAAAATAAACCCATAGCTACATATTAGGTTTCATTCTACAAAACAAAAAATGTATGCATTGATGATGTATTCTTTCTGTTTTCTGTGATTTATTTCTTGATCCTGAAATATCAGTTAATCCCTGGTTAATGCTCTATATTCCATATATGTATAGATCTTATTTTATACAACTTCTTAAGCAAGTCCTGAAATGGATATTCCAAGTAATGTTCATTAGCTAATTTTTTTGTCCTCCACCAACCTCACTCTCAGTCTCATTCACAGATAAAAGTGAGGCCATTGTGAATAAACTCCTTCAACTATTATACTACCCCTGATACATTTGCATCAAGAGAGTCCATTCCTTTCTAATTTCTTCCTCTTTCACAGTTTTCATTTATTCTTTCCAAAAATGACACTTCAACTTTTAAAGTGAATTCCCTCAACCATAGCCAATCCCAGGGCCTTGTCGTACCAATAATACCATTATTTTCTATATCTTCAAATTATTCCCAATTAATCCCTGGTTTCCAAGCCTTCCTCCTTCTGGTAAACTGTATTTTCCAGAATCATCCAATTTGGGAGATTCAGTGACATGATTCCAAAGAATTAAACCTAGGCCAGCAATAAAGGCATAGCACCACCTAGTGACTAAACTGGTAGCTGAGAAATTAAGGGGTCTCTGATGGGTAATGAGGTGAGTAGATTATTCAATCAGAATGAAGTAGGAGTTGGGAAACCTAAGGTGAAAGCATGTGTCAATACTAGGCACTGTTGACTATAAAGCTATACTAGGAATATGTTTGAGTAAAGTGTATTAGTGAAAAAACAGAAAGAAAATCAAGTGCTAAACAGGCAGAAGTATATAAAGAGACAGCCCGCCATTGGACAAAGACCAAGAGTGAATAAGACAAAAATTGTGGTATAAAACCTATTTTAAACCAGAAAAAAAGGCTAGAAGTTGTTAATCAATAAAAAAGCTGTTTGGAAAATTAAAAATCTAATTATCTAAGACTTGTGATAGCTCAGGGCAAAAAATTTGCTTCACAGTGTTTTTAAAACATTCTTATTCTGCTAAATCTGGGGTTGAAACTGGAAGCTGACAGCTTTCTCTGACCTTCTTGCCTCAGTCAAAATTGTAATTTCTTCTGTGTCACTGATGTTCCAGAGGAACTCAAATTAATTCACTTGAAGGTAGAATCACTGATACTCTTAAGAGAGATATTTAGAAAAAGGCTTAACTACAAAAGCATACCACGTAGGCCCATGCCACATATAATAAAATCAGTCTTTGGAAAAATTATTATATGTCGGTGTGGCAGTTTGTATTATTTGTTCTAAATATTCTCTGCCCACTCTACCAAGTCCGCGTTTATTTCCCTGAGGCCTATCCTGGTGGAAAGTGTATCATCCCTACCATATTGCTGTCAGACTAATTCATGTGACTTTAGGGTAATGGAATGTGAGTGGAAGAGATATATGTGGCATCCAAGTAGAAGTGTTAAGAGGTGTGGTGTAGTTGTACCATTACTCTTTTTGTTGTGAAACAAGCCGTTCATGCCTCAGATAAAGGTTGCTCCTTCAACGTGAGACTGGATACAATAAGCTATAGAGTAGGGCCAAAAATTGCCAACAAAGAGTTTTTAAAGTGGGTGAGATATGAATCTTTGCTATTGTAAGACACTAAAATTTTGAGTGTGTTTCTCATTGCATTATAGTATAGCTTAAGGTGATTAACAGAGTTAGCTCTTTTACTCAACTACTCACCTCCTCCATACTTCTAGTTACGTTATCTAAAAATCATAGGCTATCAATTACCAGAATGTCTCTCACAGATCATTTCATCCTACCCCAGTCTGAGGCGTGAATCCCAACTACTTTCTTCTCAGAAAGTGACAGTACGTTTAGCCTTCATCTGGTTACCTTTGATAACAATGATCCCAGCAACTCTTGAACGCTTATATAGCTCTGATTATTCATACATTTTACATTTTCTATGTTGAATAAGAATCTAATTCCTCTTCCTTAATCTATAATTGTGTAGATTTTAATGTAACGTGGACACACATGAAAGACTTGGAATTGTACCTATTAGATTATTTTTGTTACATTTGATCTGTAGCAAAGAAAATAAGAAAGAAGCCCCTTATCAAGTACAAGGGATCTTCAGTAAGATTAACAACTGACTTCTCATCAGCAACTTTTGAAATCAGAAGATGGTGAGATGACATACTCAATGTTATGAAAGGAAAAACAAAATGCTGTTACTTCAGAATGCTATATGCTGCAAAAATATTCTTCAGTAATAAAGGAGAAATAAGATATTCCTAGATAAAAAATAACTAGGATAGTTTATTGCTAGTAGACCTGTACTACAAAGAAATGCTTAAAAAAAAAAAAGACCTTCAGGCCAGGCACAGTGGCTCATGCCTGTAATCCCAACAACATCAGCTCAAAAATATGAAGAAAAAAATGACAAAGTTGAAGAGGCAAATATTTCCACAATAATAGTGGTACTAGCCCACCTTTAATTTTCTGTATATGTAACACAGTCCCCAAAATAGACTATGTGGTACAAAAGCAACCATTAGACAATATGTAAATGGGCATGACTCTTTCCCAATAAAACTTTGTTTAACAAACAGATGGCAAGGTTGAAGGTCAAAGTTTCTTTATTCATGACATAGAAGACTAGGTATCTGACAACAACAGAATGAATGCTTGGTATATCTGTTAGAACTCAAATGACCATGCAGAATGATTTATAATCACATTTCTATTGTGATACCCAGAAATGCTTGATAAAAAATGATAGAACTCTACAGTTTATTTTTTTCCTTTTAGTCTTATTCTGTTTTGTTTTTCTATGGTATTTTTAGTAGATGGCCTCTGTGATTGACCCCAAAGCTACCTGCATCCTGGAATTCACACACTTGTGTGATTCCCTTCCCCACAATGTTAGCTAGACTTATTGAATAGCTTCTAATGAATAAAATATGGCAGAAAGCAGAAGTGATAGAATACGACTTCTTAGATTGGTATATTAGACAATTCACACATTGTTATAAAAAACTAACTGAGACTGGGTAATTTATAAAGAAAAGAGGTTTAATCACAGTTCTACATGCTCTACAGCAAGCATGGCTGGGGATGCTTCACTAAACTTATTATCATGGCAGAAGGCAAAGGAGAAGCAGGCATGTCTTCCATGGAGGGAGAAGGAGAATGAGAGCAAATGGGGAGGTGCCACACACTTTTAAACAACCAGATCTTGTGAGAGTTCACTATCTGAAGAATAGCAAGGGGTAATTCCATCCCCATTATCCAATTACCTCCCACCAGGTCTCTCCTCCAACACTGGGGATTACAATTTAACGTGAGATTTGGGTAGAGACACAAATCCAAATTATATCAATTGGGTTATAAAAACTCTTCAGATTTAGTATCTCATCCCCCCCACCCCGTTGAAAGACACACATGCCCACATGGCCAGGAGCTAATATTTCTGGTCAACAGATAGGATCTGAGACCTGCCAACAGCCATATGAGTGTGAGCCCGGAAGTGAATCCTGACCCCCGAGAGCCTTGAGATGATTGCAGCCCCAGCAGATATCTTGATTACAGCTTTATAAAGTGCCCTAAGCTGAACAAACCAGCTAAACTGTACTTGACCCACAGAAACTGAGAAATATAAATGCTATTTTAAACCACTAATTTGGGGGTCATTTTGTTATATAGCAATAGGTAACTAATAGAGTTATTTATTTCCTCTTCCTTTCTCCCAGTGTTGAATCTCTCCTAGTTAAACTAAATTCATCTTATACTATTGCCTAGAACTCCACATTCCTACATCATAAATATGTGGGCTAGATTTGACCCAGCACCATTAGGATCTTAATATGAGAGTAATAATCAGTCAGTCTATAATCTTAAAAAGTATACCTTTTTCATTTTGAGGATACTTGTATTTTATAACAAATCAGAAAGAGTCATAATTGAAAGCTATGACCATATGCCAGAAAATAACACAGAAATTTGCACTAAGCACCCATTCAGATTTGTAAAGAAAGCAATGTTTTCTTCCTTTGTATGTATCATCACATTCATTTTAAATGTTTTTTAATAAGATTTAAACTTGTGTCTGAATAATAATTGATATAATTTCAGGTTGTGCTGTGGTTTGAATGTGTTGCCCACAACTTGTGTTGGAAACTTAATCCCAAATGCAACAGCATTGAAAGGTGGACATTTAAGAGGTGACTAGATTATGAGGGCTCCTCCTTCATGAATGGATTAAGGCTATTATCAAGAGAGTGGGTTAGTTAATTAGGCTCATGTTGAAAGCGTGAGTTCAGCTCCCCTCCCTCACTTTCTCTTGTATACTCTCTTGACCTTCCACCTTCCACCGCAGGATGGTGCAGCAAGAAAGGCCTCATAAAGTGCTGGCCCATAGATCTTTGACTTCCCAGCCACCAGAACTGTCAGTCAATTGAATTTCTATTCATTATATGTTACCTAATCTCAGGTATTCTGTTATAGCAGCATGAAACAGACTAAGGTTGACTTGGTGAATTAAAAGTGCCCATCATTTGTCTTTATTGTATATATGTATGATATAATGTATATGTATATATCTGTGTGTATAACAAAATACTTAAAATATTTTCAGGAATTTCTGTTAATTATTATTATTTTGTAGAATTATGTTTTCATCATTTCTTCACATGTACTTATAAGAGGATGTTAAAATGTTTGTGTCAATTTGGCGTTGTATGTGAATTACAGGTTCTTTTTATATTTCAAGCAAATCAGAATTATCATTAGTAAATATATTTGCCAGAGACCTCTCTGTCCTGTCTACACACACACATCAATTAATTTTTTGAAAATCTAAAACATGTACTATTCATGTAAAGAAATGCTTGATTTTTATATGTTTTTGGTAATAAAGTATCTTCATTTTGTTCAATACTTCTCCTAGGTCAGAAATGGCTGAGTTTGAGGAATAATGTGGCTATAGAACTTACAGATGATGGGTGTAAAGCCCACCCTCATCCTTAGTTGTGCAATAAATTAGAAATAGAAAAATAATGAGTGTGTATTTGAAAACTACTAAACATTGATATGTAGTCAGTACCAAATAGAAGTATCAAATTCACAGTCAATGTAGGGAATAAGTTATAATATAGAGATGAAATGCTATGAAGGTAAAAAAGGAGCATCCTCTCTGGGTGGAAAAAGCAATAAATACTGTAGAAAACAAGGGAGAAGAAGACCCAAATAAATCTAGAGATTTAATTTGGGTGCCAAAGGTTTGTATACTTTCAGTCAACCAATCGTGCTGTATTATATTTACCCAAAGAATAAGAAAGACATTTGTTTACTCATTCATTCATTTATTCAGAGAAAACCTAAATTGAGAATCTATTATATTATAATCACTGTTCTAGCTAATGCAGATAAAAATATAAATAAACAACTGTCACTGGAAAATAATACATTTGCCAATTACGTGATATAGTGTTTATCCAGGCATATATTCATTAAAAATGACATATTGAGCATGTATTATATTCTAGGTATTATGATAAAAAGGTACTTTGTTTGCTTTGTCCTTTTTATTTGTTTTTTATGTGTATAAATGTAAGGGGTACAAGTGCCGTTTTGTTACATGGATATATGGAGTAGTTGTGAAGTCTGGGCTTCTCATGTAACTACAATTTAAATAATATACATTGTACTCATTAAATAATTTCTCATCTCTCATCTTTCTTCCACTGTTCTTGGTCTCCAATGTCTATTATTTAACACTCTATGTCCATTTGTACTCATCATCTATCCTCTACTTATAAATGAGAACATGAAGTATTTCACTGGTTCTGAGGTATTTCACTAGAGATAATGGCCTCCAGTTGCACCCATGTTGCTGCAAAAGACTTAATATCATTTTTTATGACTGAATAGTATTATGTCATGTATAAATGCCACATTTTCTATATCTTTACATCCATTAACGAACACCTGGGTTGATTCCATATCTTTGTTATGGTGAATTGTGCTGTGATTAACATAGGAGTACAGGTATCTTTTTGATAAAATTACTTCATTTTGTGAAGGTAGACACCCAGTAGTGGGATTACTGGATCAAATATAAGTTCTGTTTTTTTATTTCTTTGAGAAACCTCCATGCAGTATTTTTCAAGAGGTTGTACTAATTTACATTCTCACCAATAGTGTATAAATGTTCCCTTGAGAAACACAAGTACTTTGATGAGCCAAAATGAACATGGTTTTTGTTTTCATCTTACTGATCATTGAGTAGCATACACATATAATGACAAATAGTTACAGTAATGAATATATAATGCAAAATGTTCTGGGAATTTGAATATTAGGGAAAGAGCCTCATGGAAAATTATTTAATTTAGGATATAAAGCATGAGTGCTAGAAAACAGAAAATTGGGTGTGTGTGAGTGGGAGGAGGTGGTATATGTGGAGGTGGAAATAATGTTCCAGAGGAATTACCATTTGGAATGGCTTTGTTATAGGCTAAATTGTGTGTACTTCAAAATTCATATGCTGACACTCTAAACTCTAGTACTTCAGAATATGAATGCATTTGGAGGTAGCGACTTTAAAAGGTAATTAAATTAAAAGTAGGATGTGCTCTGGTTCAATATGCCTGGTGTTCTTATAAAGAGCAGATTAGGACACAGGAGAGACGTGAGGCATATGTATACATATAGAAAATATCATCTGACGACACAGCAAGAAGCCAGGTATCTGGAATTCAGTGAGAGGTATATCAGGGAAATCCAAATCTACTTATAACTTGACCTTGGACACACAGCCTTCAGAACTGTGAGAATACAGTTCTGTTGTTTAAGCCAGGGATCCCCAAGCCCTGGTCTGCAACAGGTACTGGTCTTTGGTCTATTAGGAACTGGGCCACAAAGCAAGAGTTGAGTGGTGGGTGAGTGAGCATCACTTCCCGAACTCTGCCTCCTGCAAGATCAGCAGCAGCATTAGCTTCTTATAAGAGCGCGAACCCTATTGAGAACTGCGCATGCGAGACATCTGGGTTGTGCAATCCTTATGAGAATCTAACGATCTAATGCCTCCCTCCCAGCCTTCAGGTCTGTGGAAAAATTGTCTTCCACAAAACTGGTCCCTCATGTCAAAAGGTTGGGGACCACTGGTTTAAGTGACCCAGTTTGCAATATTTTGCTATAACAAACCTAGCAGCCTAATATAGGCACTATAGTAGGAGAACACAGAATTTGACAAATTGCCAAAGAATTGTATTAGATTAATCTTTGGAATAAGGTGGCAACCAGACTGTGCAGGACTATGTGGGCCACATTAATAGTCTTTATTTTGTCTTCAGAGTAATTCAGAAGCCATTGATAGTTTTTAAGCAAGTGGATATATATATATATACACCACTCATTATGATTAGTTCTTAAGCAAGTTGATGTTGTATAACTGTAATTAATTTTTAGCTAAATGTAGAGGAAAATCAAGAAAAAATTGTAAAGATATTGATTCTAACATAAAAATTCCAGAAATAGGGGGATTTCATGGTTAGTTCATTCATTGACTTAACAAAGTCATTAAGAACAAAGATCCCTTCCGTTTTTCAGTTTACCCCTCCTACTTTGGCTTGCCTTTGTAGAATGAATCCTCCTATTGTCCTAAAGTGCTGGCATAGTTCTAGGCATCATTTGCCAATGTCAATATTCAGGGGAAATGCAAACAGATATCCCTGTCTCAGGATCCTTTTTAAGATTGAGTGAAACATTTCCAGAGGATTCTCAGTTTGCTGTCTCTCATATCTTATTGCACAGAATTATATCACATGAATATTCTAAAACAGTTATTTGGGAAAGGAAATAAATCAGAATAATTGAGTTAGACCAATGAAGAATAACCAGCTCTATCAGTAAAGGAGCCAAGTTTTTTCAGAAGGACATCATCTTTTTGTTTGTTTGGTTTGGTTTCATTTGGTTTTGGACAGAGTCCTGCTCTGTCGTCCAGGGTGGAGTACAGGGGCATGATCTCAGCTCACCGTAACCTCCACCTCCCTGGTTTCTCCTGTCTCAGCCTCCCAAGTAGCTGGGATTACAGGCACCCACTACCATGCCCGGCTAAGTTTTGTATTTTCAGTAGAGACAGGGTTTCACCATGTTGTCCAGGCTGGTCTCGAACTCCTGACTTCAAGTGATCCACCCGCCTCAGCTTCCCAAAGTGCTGGGATTACAGGTATGAGCCACCACACCTGGACAGAAGGATGTCATCTTTTAAAAGAGTTTGAACAATAATCAGATTTATGTAGAAAAAAAAAACGACTTTTGTTTATACAACTAATAGTGTCTGTCACATGATTATATGATTAGATTTGTGATCTGAAATGACATTTGTTTCATTTGTGTTTCAAAATGTCATTCTGGCTACTTGAATGGAGTGGTGCAGAATAGAAATGAAAGACCATTTAGTAAACTATTACAATATGACAGGTATCTTGAACCAGAATGGTATCTGGGACCACAGTGGAGGAAACAGAAAAAAGTGGATGGTATGAAGAAAGTCTTAGGGAAAAACTCAGCTGAATTTGATGATGGATTAAGTATGGAAAGTAAGACAACAGGAGGTATCAAATTCCAGCTTTCTGGTCTGTGTAACTTGTTGGAGGGAATATTGAAGAAAATAAAAGTTTTGGGGAAATAAATTGTGACTTTTGCCTTGGGCATGATGAGTTTGAGCTTCATTGAGCAATCCAATTTGATATATCAGTAGTATGAATATTGAGCTTATATCAGAATCTGGAAAAATATATACAATTATATCTATAATTTAAAATGAACTTGTCAATTTTTGCTAAACATCTCCCATTAAGCCCCACTTCCCAACACTGTTGCACTGAGGATGAAGTTAACAACACATTAATTTGGGGGAACATATTTGAACCATAGCACTCCTTTTAGCTATGAAAAATAATGCTGCTATGAATATGCATGGAAAACAATATTTTTACATCTGTTTATACTTCTTTGGATATATATTATACTTAGGAATATAATTGTTTGATCAAGTGGAAACTATCTGTTTAACCATTTCAGAAATTTTCAAACTACTTCCCAAAGTTGTACTAATTTACAAACTCACCAGAAGTGTATGAGGTTCCAATATCTCTACATCATCAGCAACACTTGTTATTATCTGACATTTTTGTTGTAGTCATCCTAGTGCAAGAACAGTGTAATTGATTTACATTCCCTTGATGACTTCTTTTATATAGCATATTTTCACATGCTTACTGTCTAATTGTACATTTTCTTCACAGAAATATCTATTCAGATCCTTCACTAACTCTTAATTGTATTGTTTTTCATTGAGTTGTAAGACATTTTATATATTCTAAATACAAGCCTATTATAAGATATATTTTGTAAACATTTTGTCATATTCTGTGAGTTGCCTTTTCACATTTTTGATACTATCTTTGAAATACAAAATGTTTTAATTTTGATGAAGTTCAATTTATCTATTTTTTTTGTTATGTATGCATTGGTGTTATTCTAAAAATCTATTGCCTAATGCCAGGTCATGAATGAATATGTTAATTGTGGTTTATTAATAAAAAATCATACAATGGAATAAGGCATGAAATAAAGAACAAAGTATGGATATGTACATCAGTCTGAGTGAATTTTTCAGACATATTGATAAGCTAAAGAGACTATACCAAAAGAACACATTCCAAGTGATATTATTCATATAAATATTAAGAATAAGCAAAACAATTTGATTTGATAAAATTCAAAGTAGTGTTTATCTCTAGTAGGATATTGACTCTGAAAGGCATGAGAAAACTTCTTAGGGTTTGAGATCTTGGGTTCTGGAAATATTCTATAATTTGATCAAGGTAGTGGTTTCATGGGCATATGTGTATGCATATGTCTGTGTGTATATATACATATATATACACACATATATGTGTGTGTATATACATATATGTACATGTAATATGGCTTAACTGTTAAAATTAATACACTTTACATAATAAATTTATGCCATGAATAAAATGTATAAAAATGTATGCTGTGAATTAAAAAGTGTTTTAAAAACTTGATATCAGTTAACTCATACTTATTGGAATTTGACAATATGCTAAGAATAAGCTACAGGTGTTATGTAGAAGAATTTACATTCTAGCCAACATTTTTTATATAATAATATTTAAAACTTTTTAAAAGCACTATAATTGCCTCAAAATTACCAAAATTAATTCAATTTATTTGTCTGTAGAATTAAATTTACTATAAAAAACCAGTTTGAGTGATAGTATTTTTATGTAAAATTTCTGTCATGAGTTACATGAATTTTTAATTCTGATTAAGGAATTGAATTTCTTCTTAGAGAAATCCCTAGGTTGCAATGTTGTTTATAATTATCAATGGAGCAAGAAGAATATTTCTTGAGAAAGTTCACTAATCATTAACCTCTTCCTGCTAAAATAGCTAATAGAGTACATTACCACATTAAGCAATCTTTAGCTATTTCCAAAAAAAAAAAAAATCACCTTTCAGCTTCTCCTGATAGCTCCATGGAATGGGAATCCATTAGACTGGGTACATTTGTAACATTACTAAAATAAATTGTGTGCCTTGCTCTAACAATTTCTAAACAGTAGAGATTCAAAATGCTGTAACAATGTCCCTATTTCAGTTTCATCCTCTGCCTTACTTCGATTTGTTGAATTCTAGAGGGACCTGAAAAACTCTCAATCTATTGAATCCATTCATCTATTTAGCCATTGGTTATATACTTATTGAGATTCTACTATGTGCCAGGTTCTTTTATAGACACTTAAGTTACAAATGTTCATTTGTTTACTGTTTTATTCATTCATTCAGCAAATATTTATTGAATGTGAATTATATGCCAAGCATTGCATTATCTTGGGCATTCAGTATAGAATGGTAAATAAGGGAGACTTGGTTTGTGCCTTCATAAAATGTTTATACTCTAAGTAAGGGGGCCAGGCAATAAGGTAAATAAATCACTCATATTCTGGAAGAGACCACAATCCAGTGAAAGAAACAAATGAACATTAAATAATTTTTTATTCAGTTTAGAAATTATTAAAATTAAGAAATAACTATAGTTCTGTAAGAATAGGACAGCAACTAATTCTGTTGAGGGAGAGGTAGAAGAACAGGATAAATGTTTGATTCTTTTAGAAACTTTGCAAGTATCTACACCTATCATGCTTCATTTCTCTGTTGTTCCTGATCATGATACAAGAATTCAAAAGCTTTTGTCCTCTATTCTCTTTAGCATTCTCATTTCTATGGCAATATTTTCTTTATCCTCAACTTTCTAGTGCTTCCTGTCTCACCTAAAATTTTCAGTTTCAAGACTCAAAAATACCTCTAATTTTAGAGTCCCTATCACTTTTTCCTGTAAATATAATTTAGTTCTCCCTTGAGATCCTCATTTTTCCTGAGTTGCTCTTAGGTCAAAGCTACTCATATTCCCACACTTCATGGTGATGCTAAGGCTCAGGAGACAGACTCATCATTGACTTTTCCTTCCAGTGATGTTTAGAGAGCATTATTTTTCTACCCCATTGTAAAAACTCTGCTTTTCTGAGCCTCAAACTATTACAGCAATTTGTCCCCCTTTTTATGGCATAAAACTATCTTGGCACATTGCCAATTCTGAATTAGTGCATTTGTAACCCTCAAATCCTATTTCTACTATTTCAACCTAGATATAGATGTCAATACCTCTGTGAGTGTTCCCTAAGAAAGCATTGACACCAAAGCCTTTTGATCAGTGTAGTTTTTACTGATTATTTCATTTGAGTGGGTTTCTATCTCACATGTTTAATAGGCCCTGAAGATTTACCATAAAATATTTATTTTCTTCAAAGTCCCTTCTGTCTGAAGAAATCAATGGACAATTCTTTCTTCTTTTTGTAAAAATCACTAAAGAGTCTAAGAATGCACCTTGTGGCCCCAGTTGTTAAGAGTTTAGTGAAACAGCTCTTTTAGAGTTTTCATACAGGTTAAACCATATCCCATAGAACTTAGATATAAATACAAACTAAGAACTCAAGCCAAAATGAATCCAAGTGAAAATGAATCATACTCCACACAGCATAACCCCTCTATTCAAAAAGTAGCTTTGACTATAGATATTTACTAGTTCAAATTCACTGTAAGAATGGCAATCATTAAAAAATCTGGAGACAATAGATGCTGGAGAGGATGTGGAGAAATAGGAACACTCTTACATTGTTGGTGGGAGTATAAATTAGTTCAACCATTGTGGAAGACAGTGTGACGATTCCTCAAGGACCTAGAAATAGAAATTCCATTTGACCCAGCAATCTTATTACTGGGTATATATCCAAAGGATTATGAATCGTTCTATTATAAAGACACATGCACATGTATGTTCACTGTGGCACTGTTTACAATAGCAAAGACCTGGAATCAACCCAAATGCCCATCAGTGATAGACTGGACAAGGAAAATGTGGCACATATACAACATGGAATACTATGCAGCCATAAAAAAATGATGAGTTCATGGCCTTTGTAGGGACATGGATGAATCTGGAAACCATCATTCTCAGTAAACTGACAAGAACAGAAAATCAAACACTGCATGTTATCACTCATGGGCGGGTGTTGAACAATGAGAACACATGGACACAGGGAGGGGAGCATCACACACTGGGGTCTGTTGTGGGGGATTATGGGAGGTACAGTGGGGATAGGGAGTTGAGGAGGGATAACATGGGGAGAAATGTCAGATACAGGTGACAGGGATGGAGGCAGCAAACTACATTGCCATGTATGTACCTATGCAACAATCCTGCATGATCTGCACATGTACCCCAGAACCTAAAGTGCAATAAAATACATTTTTAAAAAATTCACTGTGCTTAAAAAGTGTGTGTGTTTGCAGGAGTGTATGTGTGAGAGAGAGAGATTTCCCCATATGAATATGTCCATATATCTAAAACAATCATTAACTAAACTATGTATGTTTGGTATCAGTTCATTTCTACTCTATTATAATTTATTATCTTGATAATGTTTGGAGCTAACAGAATCCCTAAGAGATTCCTACAAAGAGATACCCAATCTAAAGAGAAAAGCTAATTTTTTGGGTAATGGTCTTGTTCCATACAGTAGACAGAACAGAGAAACAGACCACTTTACAGAATGGAACTTGAAAAAGTTCATTCCCTATCTATTGTGGTTCCCATCACAAAATACTGAGATATTTAAATTTTATCTTACATAAGTATTACCTATGAAAAGTTTTAAGAAGTTAAACCATCTTATCAAAATTGGTTTTTGGATCTATCATTCCAGAAGGAATGGGCTGGAGGAGTATAAGACTGGAAAGCAGAGAGATGAGTTAAGAGATGTGATGAGAATCTGAGGTATGGCAATGAGGTCAGAGAGAGTTAGTTCTAAATGATATGTTGATGGATAAACTGGTAAGACTAGATGAATAGAAGTGCGAGAAGTAAAGATGAGGACGAGGTCAAGACTGACTACCATATTTCTAACTTTACAACTAGAGTCTTGAAGACTCATAGATCCTTTGAGAATTTCATGGAACTGTAAACCCTTTCTCCAAAGAAAGCAACATGGGTATGCACAGAAAGAATTTTAAAAACAATATAAAGATGTTCAAATTTCTTTCTTCTAGTGGACATAGTGGGATAATTGGTTTCAGTGTATGTGGACCAGACTGATGTCCTGATAAACTCTGACGTATTGAATTTACAAACTGTCATTTAATTACGAATTATAAAACTATCCAATAAATTATTTAGGTTTTGTGCTTTTTTCACATAGTTCAAGAAAAATGTACATATATAGTTACATTTTCTTCTTTAAAATGGTTATTTTCCTATCATACACACCCAGGGCCAATAATTACAACTATGTGAAATTAGGAATAAATAAAAAGCTCTAGCCATTCTAATGTCTTGGTTTATATTTTACACAAAGATAAAATATTGTGCTTATACCTAATATTTGCTATTTATTGAATTCTTATTATCTAAGGTATATTGAATATAACGTCTAGAGAGATCAAAGATTAGTAGAGGATACGAGGAAAAGCACACAAATAACTATAAAATAACGGCCAATAAGGTAAATATCATAAGAGTGTGGCAAACAAAGTTCCTTGAGATAAAGAAGAAACAGTATCACATACCTGTTTAGTGTCTTAGAACTTGAATGCAAGGTCTCAAAGAAATACACGTGTTCATTTTGCATATTTAAAATTACAAGGATCTAGAGGTCACACACAATCTTTGACTAACTTTGTGCATGTGTCTAATAAATGTTTTTGGAAATGATAATGAGGCTGTTTTTTAAATTTCAAATGAGAGATTATTAATATAGATAATTAAAGCCAAGGTTAACATTTATTTTCTATATTCCTTGCTTGAAGTGCTTACTCATAAAATAAGATATATGATAGTTTTTCATAAAAATACATATAAAATCATAATGATAATTAAAAGAAGAAGTAAAAGGGATTTGTGTAAATAAAACAAATATGTTTATGAAAGCATATACTTGGAGAGTATATATTTGCATGTATTTGAGAGATATGAAGAAATATATAAGGTATTGAGAAACTATATCTTCTCCATTTAATTTATTATATGGCAAGGCTCTTGCTTAAGCTTTCTGATTCAATCTTTCTCTCTTCTTTTTGGATTTCCATGGTGTATATGTTGGTTCACATGATGAATTCCCATAAGTCCCATAAGCTTTCTTTATTCTCTTTGATTCTTTTTTTATTTGCTCCTCTGACTGGATAATTTTAAATGGCCAGTCTTTGATTTGCTCATTCTTTGCTTGATTGAGTTTTCTGTTGAAGCACTATATTAAATTTTGAAAATTCAGTTATTATAATTTTCAGCCCTAGAACTTTTGTTTAGATCTTTTTTAAGATTTCTGTATTTTTAGTGACATTCTAATTTTGTTTATATATTGTTTTCTTGATTTTGTCTGTTTTCCCTTGTGGTTCACTGAGCTGCTTCAAGATGACTATTTTGAATTATTTGTCAAGTGATTCATAGACCATTATTTCTCTAAGATTTGTTACTAGATTTGCTTTTGGCTACTTTGGTGCTATTGTATTTTCCTGATTCTTCATGTTTCTCATAGCTTTGCATTAGTGTTTGCATATTTAAAGAACTGGCCTCCTCTTTCAGTCTTTTCAGGCTGGCTTTTGCATGAAAATATCTTCCCTAATCAAACCAGCTGGAGATTCTAGGAGCCCCTCAAACATTTTCTGTGGATGTGTACAGTCCACTCTTCTCCATCCCTCCTGGTAGAAAATAAAATTTCAAGTTTGTATGCTTCTCCCAATCTCATAGAGCCATGCAGGCCACTATAAACCTCTCACCCTTTTTCTCTAGGACAATGCACAGAAATGTCAGGATGTTGGGGTCAACCTCCATTTCTCTCCCTTATTTGTAAAGAAGTCTCAAGATTGTGTGCTTCTCATCAACCCTGCAGAGTTGTGACAGCTGCAGGAGTTATCCACTCCTTTTACCTTGAAGAGTGTACTGGAATGTCTGAGGCTGGGTGCAATTTCCACTTCTCTCCCTTTTTCTTGAAGGACAAGTCTCAGAGTTATGCACTTCCTCTGAATTCTGTAATGCCCTGCAAGCTGCTGAGAGCCCCCAACCCTTTATTTTGTTTTTAGCTACCCCTGCAGGTATTTTAACTAAGTTATGGAGTGAGGTGAGACAGAAGTAGTCAGCACCCTAAAAGGCTGTGAATGTCTGATGCATGCTACACTCACTTTTTCCCCTAAGGAAGAAATCACAGGATGAGTAGATTTCTTTACGTGCTGATCTGTGCCAGCTTGGGAGATGGTTGACATGGTCAAAAGGAAACTGATCCTCTTGCCCATATTAAAGCTGATTTTATCAGTTTTGTGTTCATCTGAGGTGTTGCAATTTAACTGAATTCTGGAGTTCTCCTAAAGGTATTTTGGCACAATTCTGTGGTTTTCCTGGGTGTAGAATACAAGAGCTAGGATTTCCTATTCAGTTTTCTTGCTGACATTATCCTTCTGTCTTTTCTGTTTTTATATTAAAATATGGATAGTTACAATATTTCTCAGATGTGCATAGTTACAATATTTCTCAGATGACCCTGTCAATGAGTCAAGATGAACAATTAAATTGTTAATTTTTTCAAATTTCCCACAGCACAAGTGAATTTCACCAATTTGTAATGGCTAGAGTGAAGGTTTTCTAGCATGCATAATTACATATAAGATATAGTATAATCATTTTTATATTATGGTTCCATAAGTGAGATAAAGCATAAACTTTCAGCTTCTGAGGTGACAGCAGAACTGCATTTAGAGCAGAAAACACTCTTGGTTTGAGAGCTTTGTTCTATTTCCATCTCTACAACAATATGTGCCACCCTGTTCTCCTCACATAATGCATTTGTACTTCTGTACATAATTTGACACAAAATTTAGAGGGCTTGGAAGTGGATATAAAGATGGAAAAGGAAAGTCACATTATAAAAAATATTGACAGGATTCAACAAAATATTAGTTATAAAGAGTGAAGCACATTGATATGTCAAAAAGCTCTCCCCACTTCCATTCCGCCTCTTACCTATGCCTGGTGGGAGCTCCATCTCAGGGAGGTGTAATGCTGTTACCAGTGGCTGACTGAAATTCCAAGCCAGTGAGTTTTAAGTGTAAGGTGCTGTGGAAAAGTTGCCAGGAGACTGTTGCTGTTCGGCCCTTGGATTCACCCTTTTTTCCTAGGGATATGTACAGTGGTTTAACTTCCTACTTTGCTGGAGTAGCAGCTACTTTTACTGGGAAGCCCAGAAACCCTGATTGTCTAAGGCTCCCAGGTCTCCATGCATGCCTGAGCAGCTGCTGTGCCAAGACTCCATGTAGCTCTGTATATCAGACTGAAGGCCCTGGTGGAATTGATTCACAAGGGATCTCCTGACCTGAAGGTTGCAAAGATCCATAAAATAATTGTGGGTTCCCGAGGTGGCACATTCACTCACCACTTCCCTGGGCAGGGAAGAATCTCTTCGCTCTTTGTTACTCCTGGATGGGCCATCTTATTGCCTTGCTTTTCTCCATCAACCATGGGTTAAATTTCTTCCTTGATTATTCCCAATGTGAGTACTTGGCTGTTTAAGTAAAGGTGTTGTATTTACTCACCTCTTCTGTTCCTCTCTGTGAGAGACACACGCACTAGTCAGCCATCTTCAATCCTCTCTCTTTTTATCTCTGATTTTATTTATTTGGGTCTTCTTTTCTTATTTCCTTAGTTAGCCTAGCTAAAGAACTGTAATTTTCTTTTATCTTTTCAAACCCAAATTTATGTTTGGTTGATCTTTTGTATTATGTTTTATTCTGCTTACAATTTCATTTACTTATGCTCTGATCTTTATTATTTCTATTCTTCCATGAATTTGGGGTTTGGTTTGCTCTTGCTTTTCTAGTTCTTTAAAATGCATCATTAGGTAATTAATTTGAAGTTTTTTCACTTTTTATGTAGGTGCTTATAGCTATAAACTTTCCTCTTAGTACCTGATATGGCTTGGTTGTGTCCCCATCCAAATATCAACTTGAATTGTATCTCCCAGAATTCTCACATGTTGCGGGAACCAGGCAGAGATAACTGAATCATGGGAGCTGGTCTCTTCCGTACTATTCTGATGATAGTGATTAAGTCTCACAAGATCTGATGGGCTTATCAGAGGTTTCCACTTTTGCTTCCTCCTCATTCGTTCTTGCTGCTAATGTAAGAAATGCCATTCACCTCTTGTCATGATTCTGAGGTCTCCCCAGCCATGTGGAACTGTAAGTTCAATTAAACGTCTTTTTGTTACCAGTTTTGGGTATGTCTTTATAAGCAGTGTGAAAACAGACCAATACAGTAAATTGGTACCAGAGAGTGGGGTACAGCTGAAATGATACCCCAAAATGTGAAAGCAAATTTGGAACTGGGTAACAGGCAGAGGTTGGAACAGTTTGGAGGGCTCAGAAGAAAACAGGAAAATGTGGGAAAGTTTGGAACTTCCTAGAGACTTGTTGAATAGCTTTGCCCAAAATGTTGATAGTGATATGGATAATAAAATCCAGGCCGACGTGGCCTCAGATGGAGATGAGGAAGTTGTTGGGAACTGGAGTAAAGGTGACTTTTGTCATATTTTAGCAAAGAGACTGGTTGCATTTTGCCCTTGCTCTAGAGATTTGTGCAACTTTGAACTTGAGAAAGATGATTTAGGGTATCTGGTAGAAGAAAGCATTCAAGATGTGACTTGGGTACTGCTAAAGGCATTCAGTTTTATAAGGGAAGCAGAGCATACAAGTTTGGAAAATGTGCAGCCTGACTATGCAATAGAAAAAAAGAAACGTTTTCTGGGGAGAAATTCAAGCCAAAGCTGCAGAAATTTGCAAAAGTAGAAGGGAGCTTAATGTTAATCCCCAAGACCATGGGGAAAATGTCTCTAGGCCATGTCAGAGACCTTCACATCAGCCCCTACCATCATAAGCCCAGAGGCCCAGAAGCAATAAAGTGGTTTCATGGGCTGAGTGCACGGTCCCCATTCTGTGTGCAGCCTAGCAACTTGGCGTTCTGTGTCCCAGCCACTCTAGCCATGACTGAAAGGGGCTAACATAGAGCTCGGGCTGTGACTTCAGAGGCTGAAAGCCCCCAGCCTTGGAAGCTTCCACATGGTATTGAGCCTGTGGGTGCACAGAAGTCAAGAATTGAGATTTTGGAACCTCCACTTAGATTTCAGAAGATGTAGGGAAATGCCTGGATGCTCAGGCAAAAGTTTGCTGCAGGGACACAGTCCTCATGGAGAACCTCTGCTAGGGCAGTGCAGAAGGGAAATGTGGGGTCAGAGCCCCGGCACAGAGTCCCTAATGGGGCACCACCTAGTGGAGTTGTGAGAAGAAGTCCAGACCCCAGAATGGTAGATCCAACAGCTTGCATGTTAAGCCTGGAAAAGCAAAAGACACTCAATGCTAGCCCATAAAAGCAGCTAGGAGAGGAGCTATACCCTGCAAAGCCACAGGAGTACAGCTGCCCAAGACCATGGGAACCTACCTCTTGCAGCAGTGTGACCTGGATGTGGGACATGGAGTCAAAGGATATCATTTTGAAGCTTTAGAATTTGACTGCCCCACTGGATTTCAAACTTGCATGCAACCTGTAACCATAACCTCTTTGTTTTGGCCAATTTCTTCCATTTGTAATAGCTGCTTTTACCCATTACCTGTACTCCCATTGTATCTAGGAACTAACTAGTTTGCTTTTGAATTTACAGACTTAAAGGTGGATGGGACTTGCCTTGTCTCAGATGAGACTTTGGACTGTGGACTTTTGGGTTAGTGCAGAAATGAGTTAAGACTGGGAGACTGTTAGAAAGGCATGATTGGTTTTGAAATGTGAGTACACGAGATTTGGAGGGGCCAGGGATGGAATAATATGGCTTGGCTATGTCCTCATCCAAACCTCAAATTGAATTGTATCTTTCAGAATTACCGTATGTTGTGGGAGGGACCCGGAGGGAGGTCATTGAATCATGGGGGCCGGTCTTTCCCATGCTATTCTCATGACAGTGATTAAGTCTCACAAGATCTGATGGGCTTATCCGAGGTTTCCACTTTTGCTTCCTCCTCATTTTTCTCTTCCTGCTGATGTACAAAGTGCCTTTTGCCTCCTGCCATGATTCTGAGGCCTCCCCAGCAATGAGAAATTGTAAGTCCAATTAAACCTCTTTTTGCTACCAGTTTCTGGTATGTCTTTATCAGCAATGTAAAAACAGACCAATACAGTACCACTTTTGCTGTATCCCACAGGTTTTGGTTTGTTATTTTTCTTATCATTTGTTCCAAAAAATGCTTTTATTTCCTTTTTAATTTCTTCATTGACCTACTGGTAATCTGAGGGTGTATTGTTTAATTTTCATGTGTTTCTGTAGTTTTCAATATTTTCCTTGTTTTGATTTTTTGTTTTATTTATTGTGGTCACTGAAGATACTTGATATTAATTTATGTTCTTGAATTTTTTAAGTCTTGTTTTGTGGTCTAATATGTAATCTATCCTTGAGACTGATCCCTGCGCTGAGGAACACAATGTGTATTCTGTAGCTATTGAAATAAATGTTCAGTAAATATCTATTGGATGTATCTGATCTATAACACAGATTAAGTCTGATGTTTCTTTGTTAATTTTCTGTCTGGATGATCTGTTCCATGCTGAAAGTGGGGTGTTGAAGTCTCTACCTATTAATGTATTGAGGTCTATATCTCTCTTCAGCTCTAATATTTGTTATATATATTTGGGTGCTCTGGTGTGGGTGTACATATATTTAAAATTGTTATATTATCTTGCTGCATTAACCCCTTTGTCATTCTAAAATGATCTCCTTTGTCTTTTTTTATAGTTTTTCTCTTAAAAATATATTTTATCTGTTGTAACTATAGGTACTCCTTCTCTTTTTTGCTTTCCATTTGTATAGAATATCATTTTCCATCTCTTTATTTTTAGTGATTTTATATGTGAAGTGCCTGTCTTGTAGGCAACAGATAGTTGGGTTATTACTATACATTCAGCCACTCTATGTCTTTAGATCAGAGAGTTTAGTCAATTTATATTCAATGTAATTATGAATAAATAAGGACTTACTTTTGGCATTTTAGGATTTAATTTCTGGGGTCTTCTCTACTTTTCTTCCTGTATTCCTTTGATTAATAGTGATTTTCTCAGGTTGTGCTTTAATTTCTTGCTTTATTTTGTGTCTCTCTTACAGGTTTTTAGATTTTAGGTTACCATGAGGCTTGCAAATAACATCTTGTATCTCAATTTTAAACTGATCAGAACTTAACTCTGATTACAAAAACAAATAGTCACAGTTTTTAAAAAAGAGAATACTAATGAAAACTCTATATTGTAATAGCCTCTCCCCACTTTCTAACCTTTTGTTGTTTTTATCTATTACATTGTCTATGTCTTTAAGTGCTGTTGTAGTTATTATTTTTGATATGTTCATCTTATGTTTTTCCTACTCAAAGTATGTGTAGTTTACAAACAAATAAGACAATATCATAATATTCTATACTCATCTGTGTTCTTACTATTACCAGTGAGGTTTGTATCTTCAAATGAGTTCTTATTTCTTGTTAACCCCCTTTTCTTTCAGGGGGGGTTCTTGGGGGAGGATGATAAACTCCTTTTATCATTTCTCATAGGATAGATCTAATTTTGATGAAATTTCTCTGCTTTTGTTCGTCTGAGAAAGTCTTTATTTCTCCTTCATGTTTGCAGGATATTTTGGCTGAATATATTACTGTATGACAGAACATTTTTTCTATAGCCTTTTAAATGTATTATGTCACTCTCTCCTCGCCTATAAGGTTTCTACTGATAAATCTTCTGCCAGATACATCAGAGATACTTACACGTTGTTTCATTTATCTTTCTTTATACTTGATCTTCGAGAGTTTGATAATTAATGTGTTGAAGTAGTCTTTTGCAGGTAAAATCTGTTTGGTGTTCAATAACTTTTTTAATACTTGAATATTGGTGTCTTTCTCTAGGTTTGAAATGTTCTCTGCTATTATCTCTTTGAATAAATTTTTCACTCCATTCTATGTCTTTACCTCCTCTTCTCCTTTTTAAGGCCAATCACCTTTAGATTTGGCCCTTTGAGGCTATTTTCTAGAACTTGCGGGTGTGCTTCATTCTTTTGTATTCTTTTCCTTTTGTCTCCTCTGACTATATCTTCAAATAGCCTGTCTTCAAGCTCAATAATTCTTTCTTATGTTTGATCAGTTCTGCTAATCAAACAAATCAGCTGAGAGACTCTGATGCATTCTTCAGTTTGTCAATTTAATGTTTTAGCTCCAGAATTTCTGCTTAATTTTTAGAAATTATTTTAATTCTTTTATTAAATTTATTGGATATGATTTTGTATTTCTTCTCTGTGTTATCTTGAATTTCATTAGTATTCCTCAAAATAACTATTTTGAATTATCTATCTGAAATGTCACATTTGCCTGTCAATTTCATATTAGTCACTGGTGGCTTTTTTCCGTTCCTTTGTTGAGGTCATGGTTTCCTGGATAGTCTTGATTTTTGTCAATGTTTTTTGATGTCTGAGCATTGAAGTATTAGATATTTATTGTCATTTTTGCAGTATGCTCTTGTTTGTACTTATGATTAGTAAGAAAGGTTTACAGATATTCTATGGGAATTGAGTGCTATGATCTTTGGTCACTTTAGCCTTATCTGCGTTACGGAATACCCCAAATCCGGTACCACAGTGACTTCTGGAGACTCATAGAGATATTGTTTTGATTATCTTGCGTAAGATCTCAGAGAAGTCTTCTGATTACCAGGCAGAGACTACTGTTGTCTTTTCTTACTGTTCCACAAACATGGATCATCCCTCTCCATGCTGAGCTGCCTGGAGGAGTTGGGCGTGGGGGTGATGTAAATACTCCTATCAACCTTACCACTGGGTAGGTGCGTGGTCACTCCTTAAGCCAGCACAATACTGGTCCCTCTTCACAACCTGCGCTGCCTACCGCTGATGTTTATTTGAGGCTCAATGGCTCTTTAGTCAACAGATTGTGGACCTTGTCAGAACTGTGTCTTTTCCTTTAAAACAGTAGGTTCTCTTCAGGCCCAGGGTGGGTCCTATAATGCTGCATAGGTGCTAGGGCCTGAAAGTAAGGGCTTTAGAAATCAGCTTCATGCTGTATTTTACTGTGCCTGTTGCAAGTAAAGTTGCAACAGTTGCAAGAGTTGCCAAGTTGCAACACAAGGTCTTTTTTACTCTTTGCTCCTTTTTTCTCAACCAAAACAAGTATCGCCTCATGATCACCACAGCTGAAAATGCACTGGGTCACACCTGAAACCTGCACAGTACTAGGTGTTGCCCAAGGCTTGTGGCAACTACTAACTGGCTACTACTGATGTTTATTCAAGGCCCAAGGACTCCTTAATCAGGAGGAGATGAATCCTATTAGGAATATGTCTTTCCTTTAAGGGCAGCAAGTTTCTTTCAGGTCTAGGGTGCATGTAGAAATTCTGTCTAAGATCTAGGGCCTGCATTCATAAACCTTAGAAATTAGCTTTATTTTTTTTTATTTTACTGTGACTGAATTGGTTTCCAATGTCAAAGAATGTCCTTTCAGTATGATGTTAGTTGTGGTTTTGTCATACGTGACTCATTGTTTTGAGTTACGTTCCTTTAATAAATAGTTTATTGAGAGTTTTCAACCTGAATGAATGTTGAATTTTAACAGAAGACTTTTCTGCATTTATTGAGATAAATGTGTTTTTTGTCTTTCGTTCTGTTTATGTAATGAATCACACTTATTGATTTGCATATGTTGAACCAAGCTTACATCCCAGGGATAAAGCCTACTTGATTGTGGTAGATTGTCTTTTTGAAGTGCTGCTGAATTTGGTTTGCCAGTATTTTGTTGAGGACTTTTGCATTGATGTTCATCAACGATATTGGCCTGAAGTTTTTTTGTTGTGGCTGTATCTGTGCCAGGTTTTGGTATCAGAATGATGCTGGCCTCATAGAATGAGTTAGGGAGGAGTTATTTGGAATACTTTTAATAGGAATGGTGCCAGCTCTTCTCTGTACATCTGGTAGAATTAAGCTGTGAATTTATCTGGTCCTGGGCTCTTTTTGGTTACTAGGCTATTTATCACTGCCTCAATTTTAGAACTCATTATTGGTTTGTTCAGGGAATCAATTTCTTTTTGGTTTAGTCTTGGGAGAATGTATGAGTCAAGGAACTTATTCATTTTTTCTAGATTATCTAGTTTATGTGCATAGAGGTGTATATAATATTCTCTGATGGTTGTTTGTATTTCTGTTTTGTCAGTGGCAATATCCCCCTTGTTTCTGATTTTGTGTATTTGAATCTTCTCTTTTACTCTTTATTAGTCTAGCTAGCGATCTATTTTATTTTATTTTTTCAAAAAAGCAGCTCTTAGATTCATTGATACATATAAAAACTAACCTTAAATATAAATGGGCTAAATGTACCAATTGAAAGACTCAGAGTAGAAGCTAAATAAAGAACTGAGCCCCATTGGTGTGCTATCTTCAACAGACCCATCTCACATGCAGTGACACATATAGGCTCAAAATAAAAGGATGGAGAAAAATCTGGCAAGCAAATAGAAAACAGAGAAAGGCAGGGGTTGCACTTCTGGTTTCTGACAAAACAGAATTTAAAATAACAAGGATCAAAACAAGACAAAGAAGAGCATTATATAATGGTAAAGGAGTCAATTCAACAAGATCTAGCTACTCTAAATATATATGTGCCCGAAACAGGAGTGCCCAGATTCATAAAGCAAATTCTTAAATACCCTTAGAGAGACTTAGACTTCCACACGATACTGGAAGACTTTAACTGCACTGACAATATTAGAGAGATCATTGAAACAGAAAATTACCAAAGATAGTCAGGACCTGAACTAAGCCCTGGATCTAGTGGAATTGATAGATATATACAGACCTTTCCACTCAAACACAGAATATTCACTATTCTCATTGTCACTTGGTACTTATCTTAACATTAATCACAAAATATATAATAAAGCACTCCACAGCAAATGCAAAAGAACCCTAATATAAAAAAAAGTGTCTCAGACCGTAGCACAATCAAATTAGAAATCAAGAGTAAAAAATTCACTCAAAACTATACAATTACATGAAAATTGAATAAGCTGCTCCTATGACTCTCGGGTAAATAATGAAATTAAAACAGAAATCAAGAAGTTGTTCAAAAGTAATAAGAAGAAAAATAAGTTTTGAAATTGTTTTTGTCCATATCCATGAAAAGCAACATTGGAATTTTTACAAGGATTGCATTGAACATGTAGATTGCTTTGGGTAGTATGGACATTTTAACAATATTAACTCTTCTAAACAATGAACCCATAATATCTTTCCAATTTTAAATTTTTAAATTTCTTTTATTTTCTTACAGTTTCTAGTGTACAGAACTTTTAGGTTCTTTGTTAATTTTATTCCTAAGTATTTTATTCTTTTTGTTGCTATTTTAAATGTAATCACTTTCCAAATTTTTATCAGTTTGATATTAGTGTATTAAAATGCAACTGATTTTTGTTAGTTGATATTTTGTCTTGCAAATTTACTGAATTTGTTTTTTCATTTTAACAGTTTCTTGATGAAGCCCTTAGGGTTTTCTTTATATAAGAAAATGACATCTGCAAACAATTTCACAGGAATAGAAAAAACTCCTAAAATTAATATGGAACCACAAAAGACACTAAATAGTCAAACCAATTTTGAGAAAAAAAGAACAAAGCTGAGAGTCTCACAATACCTGATTTCAAGCTATGTTACAAAGCCACAGTAGTCAAAACAATATGGTACTTATATAAACAGAGATGCATAGACCAATGAAACAGAAGAGAGAGCCCAGAAATAAACACATGCATAAATAGTCAGCTAATCTTTAAAAAGAGTGTCAAGTATATACAATGGAGAAAGGACAGTATCTTCAATAAATGATGTTGGGAAAACTGGATATTCACATGTAAAATAATAAAATTGGATGACCATATATAAAAATTAACTAGTAATGGACTAAAGATATTAACATAAGGTCAGAAGCTATAAAAATCCTAGAAGAAAATGCAGAAAAAATAAGCTCTTTGGCATTGGTATTGATGACAGTCTTTTAGATATAACACCAAAAACACAGGCAAAAAAGCAAAAATAGATGGTAGGACTCTATCAAACTAGAAAGCTTCTACACAGCAAAGGAAACAATCAACAAAGTGAAAACCAATCTAAAATGGAAAGAAAATATTTGCAGACTATGTATCTTATAAGGCGTTAAAAGTATGTAAAAGACTATACAACTCAATAGCACAAAAGCACCTAATAATCTCATTAAAATCAACAAAGAACCTGAATATATATTTCTACATACAGAAGACATACAAATGGCCAACAAATATATCAAAAAGTGCTCAATATCACTGATCTTCAGAGAAGTGAAAATGAAAACCACAATGAGATATCAATTTACATCTGTTAGGATAGCTATTATAAAAAGGACAGGCTATAACAAATGTTGGCAAAAATGTGAAGAAATGTGAACCCTTTTACACTGTTGCAAGGGATGTAACTTGGTATAGTCATTATGAAAACAGTATGGCATTGCCTCAAAAAACTAAAAATAGAACTACCATATGATCCAGCAAATCCCACTTTATTGTATCTATCCAAAGAAAATAGAACAGTATTTCTAAGAGATATCTACACCCATTTGTTCATTGCAGTATTATACACAATAGCCAAGATATCAGAATAGCCTTAGTGTTTATCAATGGATGAATGGATAAATAAATC
Organism: Cacajao melanocephalus; assembly: GCA_963573385.1. NCBI lineage: Eukaryota > Metazoa > Chordata > Mammalia > Primates > Pitheciidae > Cacajao > Cacajao melanocephalus. The sequence continues at coordinate 2,143 of CAUYLG010074660.1, read as the reverse complement.
AAGGGGCATATATAAAATGGAATATTATTCTACCACAAAAGGAAGGAAATTGTGCCATTTGTGACAACATAGATAAACCTAGAGGACATTAGGCTAAGTAAAATAAGAAATATACAGAAATAAAAATACCACATGATCCAACTTATATGTGGTTGTTAAAAAGTTGAACTCAAAATCGGAAAGTATAATGGTGGTTGCCAGGGCCTGAGGGGTGGTCAAAATAGGGAGATGTTGATTAACAGGTATACATTTCCATTATAAAATAAGTTGTAAGATTCTAATGTACAGCATGGGTGTTGATGGATGTGCTAATGAATTTAATTGTGGTAATTATTACACAAGGTATACATGTAACAAATCATCATGTTTCACATCTTGCATATATTCCATCTTTGTCAATTAATGTATTTTAAAGCAATAGCAATCAAGACAGTGTAATATTTTTTAAGGACCATACAAGTAGATAAATGGAACACAGTAGGAAATCTAGAAATAGACCCACACAAACATGGGCAATTGGTCTTTGATAAATAATCAAAGGCCATTTGGTGAAGAAAGGGTGGTCTTTCAGCAAATGGTGCTGGATTATCCCATTCAATACAATAAATCTATACACAGACCTTACATCTTTCACAAAAAAACTCAAATGAAAGAAGAGATAAATCTTTCTTACAGAATAATTTTACTTAACAAATGTAGAAAGAGTTAGAGGAATATAAATAACACCATTAAACCATCATAGTAATAATTTTGTAGAAATATCCACTCGTGAATGCTATATTTAGTGAGTGAAAGTTTAAACAGAAACAAAGTATTTGTATAATTTCAAAGTATGTCTCCCAAGACATTTAGTAATTACAAAAAGATAAACCATGGCTTATAGTGGAGAATCCTGACAGACGCCACACATGTATGAAAATCAGGACATCTGTAAAGAGCAATTATTTTAGTTGTTTCTTTCCAATTTGAATGCTATTGATTTATTTTTCTTGACTATATTCTCTAAATAAAGCCTCCAATCCTATGTTCAAGAGATGTGATAAAAGCATCTATCTCATTCCTTATCTTAGGAGAAAAGCTTTTATTATTTGACACTGTGTATGATGTTGGCCTTGAGCTTTAAAATATAAAGCTGCTTTCGTCATCCTCAGCAAAGTAACAGAGGAACAGAAAACCAAACACTGCATGTTCTCACTCGTAAGTGGAAGTTGAACAATAAGAACACATAGACACAAGGAGGGAAGCAACACACACTGGGGCCAGTCAGGGGATGAGGGGTGAGGGGAAGGAAAGCATTAGGACAAATAGCTAATGCATGTGGAACTTAAAACCTAGATGACTGGTTGATAGGTGCAACAAACCATCATGGCAGATGTATACCTAGGTAACAAACTTGCACATTCTGCACTTCTATCCCAGAACTTCAAGTAAAATTTAAAAAGAAAAAGAAAAAGAAAATATATGGCTGTTTTAATACATTCCTGCTACTATAACAAAAGGCCGTGAACTAGGTAGCTTATATTAAAAAAAAACAAAACAGAAATTTATTTCTTACAATTCTGGAGACTGAGAAGTCTATGATCATGGTACTGGGATATATTCAGTCTCCCATGAGGGCTTGCTTTCCTTTTCATAGATGATGCCTTTTCACTGTGGCCTCACTCATTATTGAATGTTTTTTCTGCATTTATTGAGATGACCATATATTTTTCTTTTATTCTTCCTGTGTGATATATCACAATTATTGACTTGCATACATTGTAAAATTCCTACATCCCTGGAATGAAATGTACTTGTCATAGTGTATTATCTCCTTGATGTGGTGTTGGATTGCATTCAGTTAGCTGGTATTTTGTTGAGAATTTTTGCATCTATGGTCATTAGAGATATTGGCCTATAGTTTTCTTTCTTTCCCTCCCTCCCTCCATCCCTTCCTTCTTTCCTTCCTTCCTTCTCTCCCTCCCTCCTTCCTTCCCCTTTCTTCTTTCTTTTCTTTTTCTCTTTCTTTCTCTTTCTCTCTTTCTTTCTCTTTCTTCCTTCCTTCCTTCCTTCCTTCCTTCCTTCCTTCCTTCCTTCCTTCCTTCCTTCCTTCCTTCCTTCCTTCTTTCTTTTTCTTCTTTTTCTCTCTTCGCCAGATCCTATG